>JAPYZD010000383.1:0-37163 GCA_030522725.1 Ichneumoninae sp. B BG-2022a | reverse complement strand
TTTTATGCTTACTGGAACTCAATGCCTGTTAAAGTCTAAGATTATAAAAAAATTGAGAAAAAAAACACTTAACAAATATCTTGAGTTTTTAGAACTAATTGATGATCAAAATTGATTTCAAGAAATTTTGACAAAAGACGTATTTAACAAATTTATTGAAAAAAATATCTTAAAACTATTTGATAATGGATTCACTAGGAATTGTTTTTCTTCTCAATCAGAATTGAAAAATTTGGCAGTTGTCGTATCTGAGTAACTTATAATGATTTATTATGATTAAGCTATATTATGTAAAGTATGTGTATATGATGCTTAAAATTGATATTAATATTTGAAGACTATTTGTTAGCTCAAAAGAAGAATAATTTCATTTCAAACTCAAGTAAACTTAATTGAAGGCTCATTCCATGCAGTAAGTTTGTATTATCTCTTTTTTCAATATTTATTTAATCATTTTGAGAATTTATTGAGTTATCCTTTTAGGATAAATCATAGTTACTTCTTTTTATCATATTAATACTTCAAGTACTCAAAATTTTTAATTTGTATTCAACTGCATCTGTAAAAATTTTTCAAGAAATTTAGTGTTAGTTGAAAGAAAATGTTTTGTAAAAATTCTTTATGATCTTAACATGTGCGAAATATGCGATAATGGAAAGTTAAAAGTCCTATGGGTTTGATATTAATCTATACGGTCTCAGAATAAATGAGGTTTTTGAGTATTTTTTTAATCTTTTCTTTTTTTGACTATTAGAATAGTTGTTATTACAATAATCAAGTATGCTTAAAATATAAATACTTTCGAGAAGTGGTCATTTGTTAGTTGAGCGTAATTATGCAATGTTACCAATATGTCTCTAAGTTGTCTTTTGGTTTTCAAGTTTCAACACTACCGAAGCCAAATGACCTGTGATGTCCTGCATTTTATTCTCCATTACATCTCCTACTCTCAATAAGCTTTTTGTAATCACGGATATTTAATCATATTCATTGAATGACTAGAATCAATTTATGTAAAATAAAATTTTTACGTGTTAAACTATAGTTACATGTTTCGATTACATGTGATGAAATGTTCTTCATAAAGGGTGTATTAATATTCAATTACTAATTACAATTTGAAGTAATGTTTTGAAATGTTGAATTTGTTATTAAGAGTTAAATAATTATGATTCTGATTCGTGGATTAGTATTATTGAATTGTACAAAAAAACGAGACAGACTTTTTTTTTATAAACTTTATGATGAATTAGTTCCATAATAAAAGACGCTCAGTTATGATTTTTTCAAAACGTACCTTTTACATAATAATATGAATAAACAAAAAAGTTTAATGAAAACATTCTGAAAATGTTTAAACAATTAAACTTATAATGTTGCAAAGAAATTTTTTTCTAGAATAAATCTTAGATTTATAATTACAACAAATTGAGTTTGCAATTAATCAATCTCATATAAATTAGATAAAATTTTCTGGTCTAACTTGTCAAAAGAATATTTATTGAAAATCCAAGTATAATCCAATTTTGACTTATGAATGGTTATCTATACCAATGATATAATGTTGTTTCATCATTTTCATCAAAAGTTGAAAATGCTTGAAGAAATTCTACTACCTTATGAATTTGAAATAATTAGTTGACTCTATATAACAGTCTGCTTATCAGAAAATATCATGATGACCCATTAAAAACTTGAATAAAATGTAATTTCTCATTAAATCAGTCATGAGCAAAAAACTGCGCCATCTATAACTTAAAGTCGAATTATATAATTTCAATTCTTCGAAATTAATTTTTTCTTTGGAAAATTATCCTTGTAACGGATATGATCTAGTTAAATACCGGTAAAACATACTAAGAAGGAAAATAATTCGAAAACAAAAATAAAAAACTGTATCATTAGTATTAATAAATGCAATCTTCAGTGTCTCAATCTTTGCATTCGCTACCTTAGTTGATGCTTGTGCCGCCTCTCCTCTCTCAATGAATTATTAAGTATTGATGCGATATGTAAAAATTCAGAAAATTGAAATGCAACTCGAATATAATGGTGTTTGGGTAATTGAGAGCGACGAATTCATGTCAGTTAATGGTGCAGACTTACATTGCAATTATACTGGTCATTCTGATGCGCCTCATAATGCTATGTGGAAAGAAGGCAGTGGAATCTCTGCAGATACTCATTATTGGCAATTCCGTTTTCCATTCCTCAAAGGAGGTGCATTTGTAGGAATTACAACTGAGAACTTGTTTGGACCAGGTTACAAAATCAAGGGATTATTATACGGGCGCAATCTAAGCGATGGCTCAGTTCTCCTGGTTCAAGGGTTTGGGTCAGAAATAAATAGTGGAGACGTCATTGGCATGTTAGTGACATATAAGGATGATTTTGCGTTCATTGAATTTGATCACAATGAGAAACCACTTGGATTAGCTTTTAAAGTTCCTGCGATAAATTTACAAAATGCGTATCCAGTAGTTCAGTTTTCGGCCTCGGGAGCTGCAACATGCACAAAATCAGCTGATATTCCCAAATCACAGACACGTTACAAACCAGTCTATGAGGGAATCGAAGGCATATGGAAATTGATCGATAATCAATTCGCAAAGTGCTCAATCAAATCTGTTGATGATAAATCTTACATGGTTTCTATTCACGTATCAAACATTATCAACTTCACACTTATTCATGATGAGGGCATATGGAAAACATCAGTAATAATGAGCACACTTATGATGCCTCCACCTGAATTAGATAGCCTTGAAAGAAGAATTGTGAACATCCTTGAAAGCATCACAGATGTTAATGCAGATGTTGCTGAGCGTCTACATATAGTAGGGAAAAGAGGAGAACTTATCTGGATGAAATATGAAGATGTCCCAGTTCCTTATACAGGTCCCTTTCCGGCGCGTTTTTGATATTCTAGCTTCTCCTTTGTAAGTTGAGTTTTATGTTTTACCAAGAACTTTGAGCCCAAATAAGTATTCGCTCATAAAAGTCTATAAGGCTGCAATTTTATTTTCAGCAAATTTATTTTTTGCGACAAACAATTCCAATATGCCGTTCATATACTGCGACAATAAATGCAGCCATGGGCTATGCAAAAATTTATCAATAATGGTCTCATACCTTATTCTAAAACAACAGTATTTATCAATTCATTGAGAAATGAGTGCACTTCTATGCTGATATACCTTAATATGTGCTCCGAATATTTATTAGGTTTTTAGTGAGAAAAAATAATAGTATCAAAAAAAGTCATAATTATGTTCAATAACAAATTGATTATCTAATAACTAGATTTTGGCATTTTCGGAAGTCTATAACATTAAAAAAGCTGTAAAAAGTTTCAATGTTCTGATAGTTACAAGTTGATTTTCAATGCAATCTTCTTCTATCATTACAGAATTTACTTTAATATTATATTGAGACATTCTAAGATGGAATTTCGTCAAAAATTTCTCCAACTTTTGAGAAGGTTAGAATGCTATGAAGCCTTGAAAATCAATTCAATTTCTGATGTCATTAATAACTTTAAATCTGCTTTATCTTCAGTTCCTGAATATCTAATTTCCTAGTTTTGATATAGCTAGATTTATAAAATAATTTGCAATTACAGCAAGCTTCACTAAAAATCCTAAGTTATAAGTAGTCAAAAGGAAAGTCATGAAGTTTAAGATATCGACCAAATTTCTTATATGGATTCTCTGATAATCGTATTTGAAAGTCATTACTTCTGTAATTCTATAACTAACGAACTAATTTCAGAATGACCAAAATATATATGCGTATTTATATAAAGTCACGGACACTCACGCATATAGGTACTCAAATACAAGCATTAAAATAGACGGGCGTGTTTCCATCTAGATATCTGGACACACGTATTACGGGCCTGTACACTAATTGCTGCATATACATACTTATATTTAAGTAGTCAAATATACATACTCAGACATGCAATATTAAATAGTGAACTGGACTATTGCGTACATAATTTATAAATTTAAGCTTTCAATTTAGTGATTAGCACATTTGTGCGATAATTATCTCAATACTCAAACCCATGCTAGAAAAAATATCTGTTCCTTAAATGTATGCTCAATGTACCCCAGTTGAAATTTTTGAGTTTTACAATTATTTTTTGGTTTTGTATCTAAAGGAGTTTAGACAAATTACGTAAAATTAGGTAATCCTATGAACAAGATTATTTTACTCTTTTTATATTCAACACTCTGTGTAATATTTATTAAACTTAAATTAAAATTGTAATCTAGAATAAATAGTGTATGTTTAATTTCAAAATTTAATTGCATATTTGTTGACGTAAATCTGTTTCCTTGATCCTCATTTGATTGCATACAACAATATAAAAACTTAAAAAAAATAAAATTTTTTCATTTTATAAATTTTTATGTATTATTAATAGTTACTTCAAACAAATTGCTTGAAAAATGTAATGAATAGATAATTTCAATCCATTTTTCGTCATAAAGAATGCAATAAAAGTCTTAGATTATTTTTGCGAGAACAAGCTTTAGATGATTTCCATTGTTTGGATATACAAGTTTAATGGATAACCGATGGTTATTAGGCCCTAAAAACTCATGAAAATAAAATTCTCTGTGACACAAAAGATGTATCAGAAACTATTTACAATGCAATTTGGAAAGATGGAAAAGGGATTTCAGAAGGAATTCATTATTAGATAATTCATGTAACTAAAATAAGCAATCATGTATCTGTTGGTTTAACTTCCGAGAAATATTTACTCCCTCATTATGGTATGAAGGAAGGCTTATTCTATGATGAAGATTTATTTGGTGATAGTAATGTTCTCGTAAATAGTTTTGGTCATGAATAATTTCTGGAGATTGAATTGGAGTATTAGTTAAATTTATCGAAAAGATAGGACACATTTATTTTAATGAAGAGTCTTTGGGTCTCGCTTTGGAAATTCCTGCTTCTAAGCTTCAAAATGTCTATCCAGCTGTTTCATTCCGAGGTAGCGGAATAGTTTTGAAAATTCTATATCTATACCTGTAATAAAGAAAAAAAAGAATCCGTCATATGATGGTATTAGCGGAACCTGGTCCATGATGAGTAAGGGCATAGTTACGAAAGAAATTGAGAATAATCCTTCTAAATTATTTCCCACTTATCTTTATAAGTGTAAAATTCTTACAGAAAGTCCTAATACTTATCGTCTTTCATGTGGTTTCAATAAACTTACAATGATAATAAAAAAAAATGAAGATCAATGGCTCTTGTTTTCTCCATTTTAAATCGTGTTCGTATGACAAAACTTGAAACCAAGTTTTTTAGTGTTCTGATCAATATTTATGTTGACAAGCTTGGTTCTCTACATATTGAAGGTAATCAAGGCGAAGCTATCTTTGAACGCTATGATTATGCTCCCAACTATTATAAAGGTCCATTCCCACCGAAATAATTAAATTTATTGATGTCGTAGAAATTTACTTTATTGAGTTTGATAAAAATATATCTAATTATTAAAATATCTAGCTTCTACTAATTTTGTTTCGTAATTTTTATTTGTCTGGTAAAAATGATTTTTGACCATATATTGTCCAGAATTTCTGATGACATGCTCACTTAAATGAACTTTAATCATTTTCTGGAATTAGAATTTGTATCCTCCGTTTCAAAAACAATCGATGCGTTTAGACTATAGACCGCATGTCGATAGCGCTCTTATTAAATTAAGGTAGAATAATTGCGAGGTAAATAATATTCATTGAATATCTGAGTCAATTTTTCAATACAAGTCAATATGATCAATAAAGTTGAGAAAGCAGTATCAATGATTGTCTTGAATGAAATGCGCTAAAGAGATGCATGCATTTATTTAACAACGCTTGTGAAATGTAATTATGTATGTTTTGCAACGAACAGTAAGCTGCATGTGTGACAAGTTGACTGATACTTTGTAAGGTCGACTATACTGTCATTTTGAATCGTTGCATATTGCTTATCAATTCCCTAAAGAGAGTTATACGTCGCGTAAATAACTTATTCCAATATTAGTAATATATGTCAGCGTTGCAACGGTTGCGTTATGACGTATTGTGGCATTTCAATCGTAAATATTCTTCACGTTAGGAGTCTCCAAAAATATAAATGTTTCCAAAATGTGTATATAGTTACTCTTAAAGTGTATGAATTCAAAAAATTTGTTTAATGTCAACTCTTAGAGTTTCAACCACATATATATTCAAGTTGTGTGTAGTCTAAATCCCAACTACATTAATATAATCAAATATTTCGCATGAATTAAGCTCTAAATCCATCCAGGTTGTGTACACTTTGTAATTCGAACAATTTATAATCCGAGACTTTCAACTACGTAATTGTGTGAAAATTTTTGATTTTGAGACTTTCAACAAATAAGATACATTCAAACTGTGTGGAAACTGAGCTCTTAGCTACATGAAAGCATCAAATTAGTCTGCATGAAATACGTATTGAGACTATCAAACTCACACACGTATGCACACTGGGCATATATCTTAAAACTTACCTGCATGAAATATTTGAATAGTGCGTATGGTTTAGATATTCACATCGTCATTCGAAATATCTGATTTACATCGTGTGTATCGTCTGGATTTTTATAATCTCATTTCTAATGAGTGATCATATAGTGTCTGTATTTTTGTTTATTATACGTCATGTGTCCAAAATCTTTTAATATTTACACATTGTAAACTACGTCCCAATGGTTTCCCATCTGTCGAAAATCGATGAACAATATATAAACAGTTTTTCTCATTTTATTTGCGACTTCAGTGTTTTTTCCTATAAAACTAAAGAAAAGTAGCTATTTTTTCTCAATAAGGAGAATGCATCTTATCGCATTTTTTTTTTTTAATGCATTTCTCGGACTGACAGTTCAGTCAACTCGCTTGAGACAATCTGAAAATATTCAAAATCCTGATGTGCCAGGACCAAATGCGACTGTAGTTTTACCAAATGCGACTAATAGTGAAGAAGCACCTAATGATCAAGCTCACTGGGTAGTGGATGTAAACCAGCCTTTGAAGGTTTATAGTAATAGAATTATTTGTCAGGCTAATGATACATTTCCGAGAGTTTACAATGCTATATGGAAAGAATCTCATGGAATGTCGAATGGAACTCACTTTTGGCTTTACCATTTCAAAGACTCAAATGTCTTTGCAGGAGTTGGTCTTACATCTGAAAAGTACTATAGACCAGATCATACCGTGAGAGGATTGATTTATGATGGAAATCTTATTGGCGGTTACAGAACGCTTGTAAGAAGCTTCGGTCCAAAAATTGAAAAGGGAGATGTAATCGGCATCCTGCTGATATATGATACGGATTATGCAAAGATCTACCTTTACCATAATGGTTTGTTATTAGGACTTGCTTTCGAAGTTCCTTCAATAGACATGAAAAACATCTACCCAATAGTATTATTCGGAGCTCAGGGAGAAGTTCTTTTGCAAAAGTCCGTCGATATACCCTCAGACAGACATCGAGAGATAGTTGGTAGATGGATATTGACACATGCAACCATTTTGTCACATGATGAAACACATGTGAAAGACATTCCTGCATTTAATTGTGACATTAAGCTTTTAAGCCCGCAAAAATATGAATTCACATGTCCTTCTAGCAATCTGTCCGCTAAAATCGAATATAATGGAAAGAGATTCAGAATTACATCATTATCGCGTCATGAGCTTGGGGTCAATGAACTCGTGATATCAAATCTTGGAAAAAGACTCTGGAATATTCTTAGCTTCTTCGAGGGGCTGAATGTTGATAAGGCAGGTCAATTACACATTGAGGGCTTATCTGATAAAGTTATTTTTCGACGTCATGAATATTATAGAGGTTCATTCCCTCCAAGCGGAAACTTATAGGGAATACTTCTGAATATTTGGCATATGCTGAACTAAAGACGTGAACATCTTCCTTTGCAAGACATCCATCATGATCAAATTCACATTTGATATCTCAATATCTGAGCATCTAATTATTTTGAAATAAGATTTTTTTCACTAATTTTGCACTTGCGACCAAATAATGATTCACTGAATGCGGCTACATTCTCTTAAGCATGCATTACAACACGAAAATTAAAATTTCCCGAATCGCAGAAATCGGTAGAAATATCCGAAATTCGCGGCAAAAACTTTTCGCACAGGTCTGTTACACAAAAGCTTTTGTGTTAAATCTCGAAGAGGAATGACATGAATGCAGGAAACTATGCTTATCCGCATTAATTTGATATGATTGGTTCCAAGGTACTTTAATCTTCTAAAGCAAGAAACTGTTGTTTTATTTAACTATTATTATCAATGAGCATAAGGATAAAAATTCGATGATCAGGTATTTGAATCCTAATGACCGAAATCTCTATCAGCCTGAAAATACTAACAAGCTGATGTTACGTTTTATGTGAATCATGAAAAGTTTGTCACGGAGTATTCCATATATCAGAGGTCTGCAATGTGAACTGCATCATGCATTTTATAAGATTCAAAACTCTTGAATCTTGTTCGTGCAAATATATAAGAAATATACATTGAGGCTAGACTATCCTGTAACTTATCAATAAGTATTCTTATTTCTACTTTTTGGAATCGTAGTACCTCAAGACAATACTCTTTCGTTATAATATCTCTTGAGCTAGAGATAAGCTCTCGTGACACTTTCTAAAGCTATAATTTGATAATTTTGCGACGATTAAAAATTTTTGTGAAGAGTTTTTTGATTCTTCCTCAAGTGTGAATATTCATTTTTGAAATATCACTACTATTAAAACGAAGCATCGTTAATTGGCAACTGGATTTCCTTGAAACCCCAGTGAAGTTCCAATAGTAAAGCCTTCAATGTGGAAGACGTTGAGACAACTATGCCCGCTCTTATGATTTTATTACAAGTTTTTTGAGTCAAATTTGGCCATGGAATTCGATGACAACAATGAATAAGAATAAAGGCGCATAGAAGTTTGAGCTCGACAAACGCTTTTGAGAAGCCTACATGCTCACCTTCATGATAATACTTTTGAGCTAGCGTCCCATTCTTTATCAAGAAGTTTGATAAGATCGCATTGTTGAACACATAGTACAGCTTGAACAAGAGGTCGTCGATTAATTTATTTATTGCAGTGGCACAAATAGAATTTGAACTGGATTATAAATTTCCTTACAGATACGATGAATGCACTTATGAAATTTTTAATGAATCATATAAAGTTTCCTGCTTCAGATGTACAGGACAGGAATCGATTTGAAATTGGAATATAAGGTCAAATACTTGCAGGATTATGGACGGAACCCTCTGCGCTTGTGCCAATATATTGCAATTGCTGAAGCAAATGGTGTCGATATAATCCTTTAAAATACAATAAATGGAGCAGCGCGTAATACAATCATGAAAAACTGGTCAAAATTATTGCCTCAGGTCTAATTTACAATCAAAATATATATATCTACAGGACGAAATAATAAAAAAATAAGAATCATGTTGCTAGCTAAGGGCAAACGTCTGGCTAATTTTGATGTTAAGTTGTATACATAGTTGCATGCATGTTGTATTTGCACGCATCAATATTTGTTTAACATTATGACGTGCAAGTGAAGGACTAGAGTAATATTTTATGTGTAGCAGTGTTATTAAATTACCGATGTATAAACTGTACAACTATCATAAAAGAAATATTAAGAATTTAAGAGCATACATTTTACATGTAAGTGTAAAGAAGTTCTTATTTTGGTTTGTATTCTAAAACCACATTATTATTTTGCAGTGGGCGCGTTGGTACAGATTTGTATATGAATAGATTAAAAAATTTTTTGTGAAAACATCATTTTTCTTATTCTACTCATTTGAATTGTTTCAGAAATCTCTACCAAAGATTCTTGGTTGCTTGCATCTAAAATAGGAACCTTTAAAGTTTATAAGATTTGGTAGAGAAACCATCATTCCAAATTCATTAACTTTTATATGATGATTTTTAAACGGTTTTGCGCCTTCCATTACATAATTTTTGTTGTGGTACGGTATTCTCCCCATAATTATATCAGTGATCTCGCAAACGGGTCATAACCAATCAGATATTTACTTTAATCAATCTCAAAAATGGTGCGGTAATCAAGCGGGTCACCACAGATGAAGATGGCTCATTTGGCTTAACAAAAAAAAAGAAAGAATTTATTGTCAATATAAACTCGCTGACAAAAAAAACATCTATGAGTGCGTAATGCGCATCCAAAAATGTGTTTTTCTACATAAGGCCTACAACAAAAATTCCAGAAACTTATAATAGCACTCGCAAAAATGATAGTCGCTTGTATAATGTTTACACATGCGAGTATTAATAAGTCCTAGTTGGTGTTGATTTTGTGTGCCGCAAATTTAACTCACAGTGGGCGTGTCGAAATGTACAGAATTGCATATGAACTTATTATATGTTTAGTACTTTCTGATTGTGCAAGTCAGAATATACATATATTCAATACCGGTCCAATCACGGATCTGCACGGCAAAAATAACGCAGTAAAAATAAGGTTCATGTTTTAGGTAGCAATGAATTACAAGTGCATGTAAACATGCAAATGTTCGAATGTCTTTAAACTTTGTCTGTGCAAAAAGTTTCGATGATTAATAGTGCAAATTGTAGCTATGCATATTGTACATTAATGTGTGGTCTGGTTATAATTTATTGAGCACGTATTGATGTAGAAAAACCCTACTGTATCTAGCGCCTACATTATCGGCAGCGTTTAACTTTCGGCAAACACATATATTTAGAAGACTTGTTTTGTGCAAACATCTGACATTGATTTAAGATGGTTTCTGCAAATACTGTAGACCAAGGGACAACCGTTGAGCGACATTCACAAAATGTCTCAGAAAAACTCGATTCCACCAAGGTGGAAGTTATCAACGTTGTAGAGCAGTTGAAAACGGAAGATGTTGATACAAATTTATATCAAAGTTTACTTAAAGGTTCTTAATCTATAAATAAAGCTATTAGAAATTTGTAAATTCTGAACAAGATCAATGCAACTGCATGACAAATCTTTTTTTCAATAACTTCAACCTCTGCCAGAATTTTTTTCATGTCAAAAAAATCCAACAGAACCCAAACATATCTCCAACATTCGTAAAAAACGGTTCATTCCCCCTCAATTTACAATTTATGGCTATTTTGTGACATGGCTCGATTCAATTATAAGTTAAGGATGACTTTTTCATGAGTGCTGATTTTATACCGTAGATTGTAGTGGATTACTCAGCTTATTGAGGTTTGTATTTTAAGAAGTGTTCACTAATACGTGCTTTAAAGGAGCATGTAACGTAACGTGGGGCGGGAATTCAAACATAGAATCATGATAATACACATGTACGTTCATACACACTTAATAATGATTGAAATTTATTATGCATGTTCACTTTGGATTATTGTGTGTACATTCATATCTCAAACATCCAAATTTGAAAACATATAGAACAGATTATATTATATATATTTGAATTTTTCCTTACTGACACATACAAAGCTCAAAAGAGCAAACTTTGCCTGTTTTTTTCTATTTTTTCTTTAATTTACTTCAATTTGAAAGTACATGGTATTTATTACACTTTGATGGTAGGAAAGATTCATGTTTTAAATTTGCAGGTTGTCTTGTGTTGTGAGAGTTCTTCCCACAATTCTCTCATAGTTAGATATTTAAAGCGCAGAAGCCTTTGAATGAAGATTGGACAAGTAAAATTCCGTTAAAACGAAATATATAGCTTCTAATTTAGCGAGCGTACTAATTGTTGGCTGACTGTAAAGTTATTTCAAGTATAGTATGTTGCTCTTCACTGCTCTTTTCGATTGTTCACAGGAGTTTGTGAATACTGGCTATGCGTAAGATCAAATCTATACATATATACATATTTATGTATATATATTTATATGTTGTTGAAATGTTAGCTAGTGAGATGTGAAGTCTTAATTTTGCTTTTTCTTTCCCATATTGTATAATTTTATACGGTCGAGGCTTGATTACTCGCTTTTGTTGTTCTCGATCTTGACGGAATGTACGCAGGATTTTTATGACTTGGAATTTACTATATATGGATATACATATGTCTGGGGCTCCATAAATTGTTTCTTTGTTGGATCTGAACCGTCAATAAGATTAATGAACATTGACTTTAAGTTAAATATGACTATGTTGTACGCTTACTGTAAGCACGGTTGACTTGCGGTGTATGTCACTGCGTGTATCTCAAATTTTTTTCAGGGTTAATAAATCATGGAGGTTGCTTTAATAAAGTTTTATCAGGAGTTGAAATCGCGATGAGGATTTAACAGGCATTGGTGTAGACTTTGAATGGATTTTCTGGGAAAGATTGATGTTTTATAAGTTTTGAACACTGTTTTTTTTTTGTTTTTCTACGTTGGAGCCATTCCACCTGTTGGAGGTTTGCAACTTTGCTCAGAGAGGCGATAGGTCTACCTGCAAGCCATATTATAATTGTAATACGTGTTGAGCTCTGCACAGCACTTGTGTTTTTTTCCTTATTACTTTTGAGGTCGTTATTGTTGGAAGACTTTATGTTCATAACATTATTATCTATGTTAGTCTTGATTTGACGTCAGTAAGGCACCTCTCGATAGTTAGTGTATATTCCCGTAAATTTCACAGAATGAAATCTGTTATCTAATTTAAATTTAAGTCAGGTTTCTGACAAATCGTAATTTCAGCTTGAATTTTTCCTAGAACTTGAGGTCAAATTCAAACCTCTGGTTTATAGAGTGATAGTCATTCACTCTCACCGCTAAACCATGCCCTACACTTTTAACTATTACCTTTATTCACCTACACAACAAAATATACTTCATTCGATTTGTGTCTTTTTTTTCTAGCATTAATAGTCACATGTATGCATATGTATGCCAAAAGCATTTATATATTTGCTCGTCAAAGTTTACTATAGGCGTTTGTGTGTGTGTTTTATATATTGTGATGTGACATTTTGAATGGTTCAGAATCAAAGATGAACATCTTGAGTGATCCGTATTAATTCACTATGCGACTACATGAATTAAATTATTCTACTAACACGACAAGTCCAGCCACAGGATTTCGTTAGTATGGAACCAAGTCCAAGTTCAAGTCAGATATAGTACTGTGTTGATTGAAATTTTGCACTAGGTATATATAGAGGATTGCAATGAGTTTAGAATCAATGTCAAATTCCATAAGTTTTCATAACAGTGGCAAGGTATTCTAATTGACCTAAGCTATAAACCTTCCCCCCTACAGATTGAATGTTGTGGCATAGTACTGCAACTCTGATTGATATTATAAATTAATATGATTCAATCTAATAACTTGCGCAATTTATAGATACAAAACATTTATTGAGCTCATACAGGAATTTTAACAGATTATTATTCTAAATGTTTGACAAAAAATACATAACCTTCAATATTTTACGATATTTGCATGCATAGTTTTTGCATGCTGTGTAAAACTTTTCCTTTATAAGTTGCATCTCTAATTCTTTGAATTAAGAGAAATTAAATAAGTTGTATTAATAATTCAGCGTCCTCATTAGAATTCGCACAAATAAGATATCGACTGTGCCATTTTAATTACAAGACATGATATAAACATTTATGCAAGTATAGATGATTTAAAATTGGGGGTAGTAAGGACGCTGAGTTTACGTTGACATAAGCCTGAATAGAAGATAACTCAAAATATTGCCGGTCCGATGCTAACACTTTGAGGTCATGGTATTTTTTTAAGTTCCGACCTGTAAATTTCGATAAGCTATGAAGCTAACTGATTTGTATAAAGCTTTCCTATTCACATTTACTTATTTTCATGTCAGCATTCTGACTTTTCTAACTATGAAGTATTATAATAATGATGCATATTTTTCTTATTTAATGTGTGTTGCTGATAATGAGCATAGATTCCAATTGTGGTGACGAGGTGAAATTCTTATTCTGGAGATACGAAAAGAATTTTAATGATGGAAGAGTTTTGATGGTGCGTCAGTTTATTCAATTGAGCGAATAGCTTTGTTCCGTTTTTTTTATAATTTCATAATTGTGATAGTCAAATTCTTGCGTCAATCTGAGCTTTCGAAACAATATCTATTGATTGGTAGTTCATTATGTAAGGGCTGACACTTTCTATCATCATATCAGATCATTGGAGGGACCGCATAAGTGAGCTTTTTAAATTTATTGACGACGCGTCATTCTGTATCTTCTTTAAGCAGGGAAAGTATGCGCCACACCTAAGGGCAATCGACGGATTAAGCGACAAATTTACTTGTATGACCATCGATTAATCATGTATTCATTGTGCTGACCACAATTAGAGTGAGACTTTGGGTGATCCTCACCATAAAGAAGCTAACGACTTCCTTGCAAGGACCTTGATAATAAGGACCAGTAACGCAAAGCTATTTAAGCTGAGTGCAACAAGTACAACTTACTTTTGATCCGTTCGGAACGAAAAATTCTGGACATTGGTGCGAGTAGTCTCTTCTACATTCGCGACATGGCCAGTTACTAGCAATAATGCATAATGTGATAAAAATTCCTACGTGCGGCACTTTAGAGCATAGTCTCGTTTTGAAGCATTTTTATCTTGTTCATTTCTAAAAACAAGCGGTGTTCGACATGACCTGAACAAATGACGTATTTATATGAAATTACCCTTTGTAAGATGGCGAAGGTATGCAAATGGTTTTGTCTGTTACAAAAAGCGAGTCATTTAAAAATCGCCTCATAACTTACCGGATTGCAGCTCGTATATAACAAAGTCCATAGGACAAGGTAAACTGATGGTGTGTATGTGTGCAAATCATCTCTATTCATTTTGCGATGATCTCTTACTCATAGTTGCGATCACATGCATCAGGATTGCTTAGAATATCTGGATCTAGAAGTGCAACACTCGTGTCATAATTTTGCATTTTTGAAGGTTCAGGGATATCGCGCAAAGCTGCACATTTAGCTTATTCAAATTTTTACATTAACCTCCTATTAGCTGGTCCCCTAAATCATCATCATCGAACATCGTAGAATCTTTTGGTTCTTCCAGTGTATTCATGGCATTTTTGACCGCCACAGCTGCTTCAGATCCGATTTCTCTCTGGAAGGATTTAGCATTATGCTAGCGCTTACCATCAATGACTCTGGCAGCGGATTAGCAAGAACATCAAACAGCCATAGCTTTTGAGAACTGACAAAAAATATGACTAGTTTTTTCATTTCACATCAAGAATTTGTACTCCCCCACCAGCATAATATTTTAAATTCTTTTTCAGGAACATTTCAATAATATTTCAGGGACAGCAGCTGCAGTGACAGTTTGCTGCTTGGACGTAGTTTCATGGCGCCGCCAGTGACTTCGCTGGATAAATCCGTCAATCGCTTCAGTCTTGGCGATACTCGATTTTATGAACAACGCTTTCCAGATAAAGAGGAGCTTGTGATGGTGAAAGTCTCACGCGTCGCGGAAATGGGTGCCTACGTTTCATTGCTTGAATATAGCGGATTGGAGGGAATGATTTTAATGTCCGAACTCTCCAAGCGAAGGATTCGTTCAGTGAACAAAATCGTCCGAGTTGGCAGGCATGAAGTGGTTTTAGTGCTCCGAGTTGACAAAGAAAAAGGATACATTGATTTATCAAAAAAAAGGTAAAGTGAGATTATAGTTTTATGACATTATTAGGGTTTCACCAGAGGATGTTGTCAGATGTGAAGAACGTTTTTCGAAAAGTAAAAAAGTCTACCAAATTGTTTACCATATTGCACAAGTATGAGTATCATCAGTCTTTCAAAAAATCATGCATACAGAAGCACGGAGTGGCTCTGGAGGATCTGAACAGAAAAATTACCTGGCCGTTGCACAAGAAATATGGACACGCTTTAGATGCTTTTCGCGTAAGTGTTATAAGTGCATGTTTTTTTTTGCTCGCAGAATTTAGACTTTTCAACAACAATCGTTGACACTCTAGATATAACTCCGGAAGTAAAAGGCACCTTGATTGAGATTGTTAAGCTGCGACTAGCTTCGCATACAATGCATATGAGGTAAAAATTCATATACATTTTTCGATCAATATTGTAAGGTGTCGAATCGATGTTCACTGCTACGGTCCTGACGGTGTCGAAGCTGTTCGAGAAAGTCTTCTAAAAGCGAAAGAGCTTGCCACGACTAACAATGCAGAGGTTAAAGTGAAATTGATTGCGCCACCTCAATATACCCTTGTAACGACTTGTATTGATAAAAACGATGGTGAATCGCGACTTACAGCAGTAGGTCAAGTTTCTCACGCAATTCATTATTTCGAAAGGCGGTGGCTGCCATGATCAAGACAATTCGTAAATATAAAGGCGGTGACGCTTCTCGAGAAGGTGAAGTAAGTATATCCTTTAAATTCATATACAAATAAAACGTAGTTCACAATTATCGGGGGAGAAGACCAAGACAAACATCTCGAGGACCTTGAGGAGAGTAGCAGTGGTTCAGGGACGAGCGACTCGGATGAGGAAGAAGAAGAAGAAGAAGAAGATGAGGGAATGGGTAGAGTGGAAGAGGATGAAGAGTACTCCTCTGTCAATGATGAAGAAAATAGTCCAAATAAAGATGCGTGATTTAGAAACTTATAATCTCTAAGAATAATAGTGTAAAAAAAATTTTAAAAATCAATTTTTAAGTGATTACTGTGGGTGTGTCACGATTAAATTCTTGTTTTATTTGACATAGCGCTAAAGCAACGGTTGACAAATCTTTAAGAGCTTCTTGCGCTGACAAATCAATTCTTTTCTGTTCAAACTTCTCAAGATATATTCTAATTGTTGCTCCTACCGAACCAGTACCAGAAAGACGTACAATTATTCTTGAACCATCGATTAAAAGAAAACGAATACCTTGTTGTTCAGAAACGCTAAGATCAACAGGATCCTCGTAGGCAAACTCGTCTATATTTTGAATCATGAATTTGTGGGTGACTAATAATCTTGAGATCTCAGGTGGGAGGCACTTCTCGGCCGAAATACCTTTGGATTGAGGATTTGGAGCTGATGTTGAGACAAATGATCTCAGTCTTGCCATCATATTATTTGCTTTTGTTGCATCGACTTCTTCGTAGTCATAGCGCATGTAATAATTTCTACCATAAGACTTCCAAAAACCCTCAACTAAACTTCTGATATCAACAAG
The DNA here is from genome assembly GCA_030522725.1 of Ichneumoninae sp. B BG-2022a. NCBI lineage: Eukaryota > Metazoa > Arthropoda > Insecta > Hymenoptera > Ichneumonidae > Ichneumoninae sp. B BG-2022a. Next base: position 19,914 of record JAPYZD010000383.1, on the reverse strand, counting down.
CTGTGAGTTTGAATCCTGATTATGGTGAGCTAGTATTGATAACCATGCTAAAACAGCCCATAACCCGTCTTTTTCTCGAATATGGTCACTGCCTGTCCCGAAAGATTCTTCGCCACAGATAGAGAGTTTATTGGAATCCATGAGATTTCCGAAAAATTTCCAGCCCGTTGGGACTTCATAACAGTTCAGTTTTTTTTTACGTGCTACGTTATCTAATGCGCATGAAGTAGGCATTGATCGTGCTAATCCCTTAAGGCCTGATCTAAAATAAGGAATGCAGGATTCTGCATGCGCTGCAATCACAGCAACCGAATCTGATGGAGTAACAAAGAAACCTGACCCCATGATCATATTTCGATCAGCATCCCCATCCCCTGCTGCTCCAAATTTAGGTGTCGATTCATCAGAAATTTCATCATCATGATGATTGAAAATTTTCATAACTTTAACCAAGTCCTTAGCGTAACTCAAATTAGGATCTGGATGACCACCACCAAAATCCTGAAGTGGTTTGCAGTTCATTAAACAAGACGAATCAGCTCCCAGTTCATTCACAAATACTTCTTGCGCATAAATGCCAGCAACGCCGTGTAACGCATCGTAAACCATTCGAAAATCTTTACGTTGCGTTATAAAGTTTCTGATCTTTGACATGTCAAAAATTTCACGCATTAATTTAAGCCAATCTTCAACTGGATCAATTACTTCGATTGTAAAATTTTCAGAAAGCTCAAAGATTCCCAACTCGTTTAAATTGATGTCTGGCAAATTAACAATTTTTTTATATGATTTAATGTTTAAAGTATTAGCATATATTTTATCCGTTAAAGCTTCATTGGCCGGTCCTCCATTTTCACTATTATACTTAATACCAAAATCTCCTTCAATACCACCAGGATTATGAGAAGCCGTCAAAAGTATGCCGCCAAAACAAATTCCATTTTCGCGATTCCGTATAATAGCAGAAGCTGCTGGTGTAGACACAAGACCATTTTTACCGACCCATAATCTACTTACACCATTACCCGCGGCAATTTCTGCGATTTTCTTTATAGCTATATCAGAGTAATACCTTCCATCACCCGAAACAAGTAGTGTTGCACCTTTTAAAGTCTCAAAGCAGGAAAAAATCGATTGTATAAAATTTTCTAAATAGTTTAATTGTTTGAATTCCGAAACTTTTTTTCGTAATCCAGAAGTTCCCGGTTTCTGGTTTTGATATGGAGTTGTTGCAACATTTACTAATTGCAAGGTCATTATTGTAATAGGTACGTGAAAAACTGTTTGCGAAAAACTTAAAATTTTAATACTAAGGGAAATCCTCCTGGGGCATTCAATATCATTGGATTTTCCTTTCTGGCAACGCGTTCTTTCAATTTTTGCGTAGCTAGACCTTCTATCTTTTTCGTTTTGACTTTTGTTATTCTTTGCGCGTCAGGAGAAAAGGATTCCAATGCTAAAGTTGATGCTGCTGTTGGAAGAGGATTGAAAGCGGGGCCGGCGGCACCGCCATCTGACGCCGTGATAAATATGAGCAAAAATAAGTTGCTTATAAACATTGTGGTATTTACCGTTAAACAGATAGCTACATTCCTGCAAACATGAATGTCTATAAATAATGGTTATGCGCGCATTCCTATTGGACACGTTCTTATCCCATGTTGTTGTGGTTGACGATTTTGAAAATCAGAACTTGTCTGCGTATAATGACTTTTTTCAACTCGTTCTGTAACACACGGTGTAAAACCTGGTGCACCACCGCTGATCTGATGAGCGGCTGAATAAGGAAGTGTATTGCCGCCTGTAAAATCATATGATTAATTACATAGAATTAGCTTACTTGATACATATGAATTAATATTTTTCCCTTCACTCAACACGTGAGGCGATATTTTTGTCGTAGCAATATTACCGACAGAAGCGTTATGATTATAGTGTAATTCAAGGGAATTAGACTTGTGATCAGATTCCCAGTCAGAATTGATGGGTGGTATGATCAAAGCTCCTGCTGTTATTGGCATCACAGGTATTGCACTACATCGTGGATCCTTAACGAGCAACTCTTGCAAATCACCATCTTGGCAATGAGTATTCAGTTGTTTGACAAGAGCATTGAATTGACCAATCGGAACATCGACAATTCTATGTTCTTCAGTTCTAGATGAAGCAATCAATTGTCGTGATACGGGACGCGGTACATATACATCGACTGGAACTAAATATGGATTGTATTCCTTCAAATCGACATCTACAAAGTCAGTCTCACTTTCAGATATAACAGGTATTAGCCGTTGAGCAACAACAGTGGGAATCTCTTTATTTGTATATCGAGGAACGATGACCTTATTTTCGACAAAATAAGGTTTTGGTACCTCGATGACTTCACCTGGCACTTCAATTTCCTTTTCGACTACAACAGTTTCAATCTTAGGAATTCGTCGAATTATTTCTTTCGGTATTTCAATTACTTGTTTGACAGGGACATGAGAAATAACTTCTTGAATTTGAGGGATCTCAACTATTTTTTCTACAATATGAATAACCGGTACATCAACAATCTTTTCAACCCATTCAATTTCTATCTTTGGAACCCTTTTTTCAACTTCGACATATTCAATTTTCGGAACATGTCTCATAACTTCCTCAATAACTGGAATCTGAAATAATCGTCAATCAAATATTTATGACATACATTTGAATCTTACTTATTAGCGTACCTCAACATATTGTGTATTTACTTCTTGTGGTGGTCTCGGTCCTAACATAGTTTCATTGACAATATTAGAGCTAATGACTCTTTCTGATTGAATTGTGTGTTGACGATTAATAATATTATCTGGTTCATATGTTCTACCATTCAAACTGGTTGTAGATGAACGGTAAGTCGAGTACATTGTAAATATAACGTATGAATACTTTTTTTTTGTTCACATAAAAGAGTTACTGTCCCACATGCAGAGACTGTTGAGAAAAGTGTATAGGGTTCTTTCTCTTCTTCTTTGAATTTTCTAAATTCATATCTTAAATCAATAACTAGGTCCACTTTTGCTTTTTTTATCCCCTCCAAGTTCAAAATGTTTACAACGTTTTAGTGGAATTAGTCTTTTATGCTTACATTTAGTACATTCCAATTTCAATACAATTTTTTTCGTTGTTTTTGCTTTTTTTCTAAATATCGGTTTTGTCTGACCACCGAAACCTTTTTGTTTCATATCGTAACGACGCTTTCCTTGTGCTTTAGTTGAGTCTTTCCCTTTTTTGTATTGGGACACTTTATGTAAAGTATGTTTACGACATTGCTTTCCAGGACACAGCGTATTACGTTGTTTAGGGATATTTACCTGAAATTAAATCATAATTCATCAATATTGGTCTAGTCTTTTTCTCTTACCATTTTCTGTGCTGTATTATTATTAATAATCCACGATTTAGGAAAAAAGTTTGAATGAACCTGGGTAAATCATGTCCCTTTTGGGAAAGGAACATACATGTGACTAATGCTGCTTGATTCCTTCACAAACTCAAGTTATATGTATTCTTGCTGGTTCTATGAGCAACAATATATTCAATTATCATCTTATGATGTTGTTCCTGTTAAAACCGAGACACACAAACAACCAAAAAAAATTATATGCAGCTCTTTCAAAATCTCTTCTCAACATCACCTTTGGAACGTAAGCAAGTAATTTGGCGACACTCCCTACAGCAGGAGTCAACAAACCTGTAGTAAGGAAGAAGCGATTTGATTTCAGTTGCGGTGCAGCTGAAGAGAAGACACGAAATCCGACATCAACAGGTTTGAAAAAATTTATTAAATAATGCACGTACTAGGACATGAACCAGACTGTTACACCAATTTATATAATAGATCGATTCCCCCTTCCGTCGCTCATTATGGATCCACACCGATTTGTCAACCATGGATTATTCCTCAAGTCCCTTTACGCTGCGGAATAACAGGTCGCAGCTTCAAACAGAATGTAGATACGGCCTACCTACCTATGCGAGATCTCGGTGACATTGAAGTCAAATACTTTGACACCCGTCGATTTCTAGGTCGTGGCGGAAAAATAAGGCTTCTCTTGAGAGCGAAACAAATAAAACATGCATATGAGTCGATTGAATTGACAAAAGAAACCGAAGCATCAGTTATTGCTTTGCAACAAGAACTCATACAAACCGGAGATAGTCCTACAGGACAATTGCCGATACTTCTGCATGAGAAAAAAACATTTTGTGAGACAGCTGCAATCCTTCGATACCTTGGAAAATGTATCGGTGAATATGGTTCTGATCATTATCAGGATTATTTGGCGGATATGATTGTGAGACAACATACAACTCTCTTTCAATGCAACTCTCAAACACATTTCTTTCCATATAGCCCTCTTCCTTTTCGTTCTCTCTTTCTTCAAATCACGCTTTTTCAAACTGCCTTTTTTTCAACACTCTTTTATTTCAAATATCTACTTTTTACATTACCTTCTTTTTTCAAATTCTATTTCTATTATTTCATCAGATCGATAAACTCGCCTATTGGAGTGACGATCTAATGGTAGCTATAACTGAAATAAATGTGGATAACGCAAACAATGCAGTCAAACTTTATTTGACTTCACGACGGACTTATTTAGCATTATTCGAGCGATTGGTAGAATTAGCTGGGGAGAGTATATATTCAACATGTCCGTTTAACAAGCATAGTCCATCTTGGTGTGCATGTGCGATAGCAGCGACGATATTTGACGATATACAACTGATGGCAATGATTAATTCGTCCGCGTCCCTCTTGGAATATCCACACGTACAAAAATTATATGAGGATGTGATGGAATTGCCACTTGTAAAAGATATTTGTATCGAAAAAGAGATGATACGTCTGACAGAAGAGAACTTATCAAAATTTAGAATTAATCGTCAAGATATTTCTCAAGAAACAACAGCAACTTCTTCTATGGATAACAAAGATGTATTATATAACCAAATGGAATTACCCAATTATGAAATTCCACTAACTGGTAGAGGGTCTTATTCTTTCGATAATTTCTCTTCTAATGAATGGCAGAAAATGGCAACTGTACCGTGGGCTTGGAGTTCTGTACCTACACAAAATTATTTCAAATACAACAATGTACCAGCAGATCAAATGTGGGGACGACAACCACCCCCTTATTGTCATAACTTACAGCAATACCAACAACAACACCAATATCAAGAACGAAACCAAAATCAACGCCACAATCAACATCAATCACAGAATTCCCACCAAAACCAACAACAAGAGTACCCATCGATGACAATGACAAATGGAAATAAATTGCAGAATACTTTATAACAAGGAACTCCCGCCGTATAATGTATCAAATTCATTTTTTAAAATTTTTGCATCGAAATAATAAAAATGATGATTTCTTGAAAAAAAAAACACAATTTAAATTGATCTTTTTAAAATCCCAACCATCAAATGAGTAAAACAAAAATTTTTTTTCTGCATAGTAGATAGGTATTAATAATATCTATTCCAAACGTTTCAACTCCTTTATTGGTTTAATCTATCAAATATTAAATTCGTACATTTTTTTTTTGTTCTTCATATTCCCGCTTAATTTTTTAATTACTTAACATTCATTATTTCACACAGATTTTATTATTCTGTTAGATTTTGCTAATAATTATTCAATCCTCATTTATTGTTTGACATTTAATTTACGAAATATTTATACAATCCTATTCCCAAAGCACAGAAAAAAAAAGATGTTAAAAATATTTGTCGAGCCATTAACGGGTAAATTTTTTTTTATATAATTTATTAGAACAACCATCACCCCCTCCTTCTTCATATCTTTCTGAACAACAAGATATCGTAACTTGCAGTATAAAAGAATCTTTTAATCTTATATTACCTCAAACATTTACACAAAATGCAACCTATCAAGTAAATATTAAAAAAATTTTTTTTTTTTTTAAAAGGCATGTGAGGTTCTTTGTTTGGCTGGTCAAGAAGAAATTTTATTATCTATTGTTCAAGATACAACATTATCCTTTATAACATGTCGATTAAGGTAAAAATAATAAAATATTAAAATTAATTTTAAAATATTAAATCTGAATTAATCACTATATATAGAATAAATCTACTATAATAAATCTGCATAAAAAAAAAATATAAATGAAATAAATAAATATTATTATTTTAGAAATAAGATTAGAAAAAGTATAAAAATTAATAAGATTTAAATATATATATAGGATTAAATAGAAAAGTAAATACATATATGTGAAAAACATTTGATATTAAAGAATTTTATACTAGTTTCAAATAAATATTTATAAATAAAATATAATAAAAAAATAAATTCATTATAGAGAAATGAATCGTTTAAATGAAGAAACAAATTGGTTAATAGCTTTGACTGATTTTTGGGAGGAATTATGTGGCGCTATAAGAAAATTAGAACAAGTTTTAGCTCCTCTTGATAGATATTTTATATTAAATACAGAAATTGGCAACTTAAGGTAATGTAATGTCTCAAGAAAAAAATTAAGATCATTAATATATCGAAATGTTCAAAGAATCCTTATAAGTGAATCATCATTGCTTGAGCGTATACTTAAAAATGTTCTTAATCTTATAAATGAACATCGTTTTGATTCCACGAAAATTTTGCGTAAACCACTCGGAAAAACAATAGCAATGCTTTCAGCTTCAGAGGTAAGATTTACAAGTATGTATTAGCCCAAGTTATACTCAGGAGATTTTGAAGATTCATTAATTGCTTCTGCACGTATTTTCTATAACATGGAGGCAGATAAAAAACTTAAAGAAGAAACATCTACTTCAATTATGATTAATCATATTTGTGATCGTTTAAATTCTGAAGAAACAAGAATTGGAATTTACTTGATGCCACAAACAGTTGTACACATTAAGGATGTTATTATGTAAATACATATACTTATTAATATTTCAGGGATGAATTCATTCGTAAACATTCTGATATTATTTTGGGATGCCCCAAAAATTCTCTGAACATTATTGGATCTTATCAGCAAAATGGATTAAGAAAATTAATTTTAAATGAGAATTTAGAAATTTTGAAAAAAGTTCTGGATTTATATTCAGCAGCAAAATTAAAAAATAATTTAATCAAAGCTTGGCATGATGCTATCAAAGTAAATTTATGATTTTTGATTATAATTAATCTTTTATCAATCATTTAATTACATTTTAATGAAATATGGTTATTATCCACTACAGATCTTTTTGATTATTTATATTTTCATTTTATATAATTACTGTCTAATATAATTTATAATAATCGTAATTAATATAATTATTATTCTTAAGATTCTTGTTTTATATAATTGAACGTTTTATAGATTGAGTCATTGTATTTATTAGCATCATCAAGATAGCTGTAATACTTATTCTTAATAATATCTGTTTTCAGGCAGAAGGATTTTCTATATTTCAAGAAAATTTATTTGAAAAATCTTCAAGTAGCATTATAAATATTTCTTTGCAAGAATTTTTAAAATCATTACCACAAGTAGATTCGGTAGCTTTAGGAAAAGGAGCACAAAAAAATATCGTTTATAGTTTATTAAAATTTCGACTAATTCTACAAAGAATACAAAATGAAATATTCAATAAAGATGAAGATTTTGACGGGAGTTTAAAGGTTAATTAAATTTTATAAAAAATTTCCTAGGATGCTTGGGCATCATTTTTGAATGCATCACCTGAACTTGCAAATATAAGTGCTTGTCTTTTAGGTTAGTTAAGTTTAAAAAAATTTTAAATTGTATTTTAGCTAAATATTGTGATGAGTTATTAAGAACTCGAAGTGTAGCACCCAATGATATGAGTATTGAAGAATTCTTTGATATTCATCTAAATAGGGTTATGTCAATTTTTAAATATATCCAAGCCAAAGATATGTTTAAAGTAAAAAAAATATTTCTCATTCAATTTACTTACAGGCTTTTTATCAAAAAGATCTTGGTAAAAGATTATTACAAGGTCGTACAATTTCAATTGATATTGAAAAAATTATGGTAAAAAAGTTACGCAATGGTAAGTTAATTTTTTGAAAATTAAAAAAAAAAAAAACTCTAAAAAATCTCTAGAATGTGGACCCGCTTTTACCGGCCGTATTGAAGGAATGTTTAGAGAATTAGTAAGAAATAAAAAAATATAAGTTCATTTGTAGGAATTATCAAAAGCCTTGACAGCTCAATTATTACAAGATTCTGCTGCCGTTGCTTCTTTAAATGAAGTTAGAATACAATTTGAATGTCATGTTTTGGCATCGGGAATATGGCCAGTCCCAGCATCTGGGACAATACAATCAATGATATTGCCACCTTCATTATTACAATTACAGAATGCATATGAGAATTTCTATAAAAAACTACAAAAAGGTTTGAATTGAAAAAAAAAAAAAAATATAGGACGTCATTTACAATGGACCCCATCTCTAAGCTCATGTGTTGTTAGTGCAAATTTAGTGAGTTAAAATGAAAAATTATTATTTATTAAAAAGTCTAACCCAAGAAAAAAATACATTCTAGTAATTTCTCTATCACAAGCATTAGCCTTACTCTTGTTTAATGAAAAGAAATCACTTACAATCGATGAAATATCTAAAATGACAGGAATTGGTAAGCTTTATTATGGATTCGAATTGATTTAGGATTAATCGAATTACATCGAAATCTCTTAGCAATGTCCGTTGATCCGAAACGTCAAATTTTTATAAGAGTACCTACTAATACAAAAAAAGTCTGTCTAATAAAAAATTTACTTTTCTTTTAGATGGATGTAACTGACACATATAGTATCAATGAAGAGTTCTCTAGTAGATTGACAAGAATTGTTATTAATCAGATACTCATTAAAGATTCAGTAAGATTATTATTCTACTTATTTTGTAATAAACAGAAAGACGATATTGATCAAACTAAAGAACGTGTAGAAGAAGATAGAACTCTCCATATCGATGCTGCTATTGTGCGTATTATGAAAGCTGTTAAAACTATCAATCATAATGAGCTCATGGCTCAATGTATAGATTCATTGCTATTCAAATCAAGTCCAGCTGTAATTAAGGCACGAATTGAGATGTTGATTGAAAGAGGTAACCAATGATTCTTAAAATATTTAATCAATAGAGTTCTTGGAACGCGATGTAGACAATCCACAGCGATATAAATATGTTGCTTGAGTATATGAAATGAATTTGCCCACGTTGGGACAGAAGAATAATCTTAAATTTTTTATAATCAAAAATATTTGAATTTTAGTTAAATCTTCAATGCAATTTCGATAAAAATCATTAACAATGTTGCAATACTCAAAATTTGATCAAAATTGCTTAATCAGCCAAAAAGAAATATTTTTGTGCAATTATTTTCAACTTACAAATCCCGACTTATCAAAATAAAATTTATGTTGCGCTATGCGTACATACTAGCACTGCATTTACTTAATATGATTTGCGCAGCGCAAGATATAAAACAAATAGCTGCATTGCAAGGTCAACCCCTTGATCATTTGACATTTCGCATAATGCCTCAAGATGCCTCAGCAGATGGTATGTCTTATTTGAAAGAGAAAACCTCACCTTTTACTAGAAGAGGAAGCTTATATTGATGGACTCGTACAGCTTGCTGGTATATTTTTTTTTTTTTTTCAATAAAAGTTTAATCTTTAGATAACGAAAGTGATGAGACGACGGTACCTGTTAGTTTAAGTGATATAATGGATGATCAAGAACAACGTCAAGATGGTGAACTAGGTAATATATTAAAATCAAATAATTTTATAGATCATTTAACAAATTTGCCAAACAAACCAATGTTGAGAATAGTTGATTTACGACCACATAATTATTATTAGGAACAGTTTTATTGTAATAATGAATGTAGTTAATTCTGAGATTACAAAAACAAATAATCCTACAATTTCAGAAGGCAGTATTTTAACACCATTAATAGAAAATGAAAAACCTGAAAGTTATTTAATTTTAGCAAATATTGGAAAAAAGCATAATTGGGGAACACTCTTAAGGTCTGTAATTTAAAAAAAAAATTTTTTTTAGAAGTGCAGCAGCTTTTGGTGTTAAAACTATTTTAGTTGTTGGAGAAAAAAAAATCAAAACATTTGGAAATCAAGTAAAAAAAAACAAAAATAAAAATAAAATAAAATAAAATAAAATTAGGGAACAATTCCACACTTAAATTTTATTTGGTTTTTGAATTTTGAAGAATTAAAAAAATATTTAAATGGAATCAAAATTTGTGGAATCGAAATATCTGATAATTCATTATCTGTAGATACTCATCCTTTTTATGGATCGACTGCATTTATGTTAGGAAATGAAGTGAGTAATTTTTTTTAACTACATTTTTTTTCTATAATATTTAATTATATTAGGGAGTAGGAATGACTGATAAACAATTGAGTAATTGTGATTATTTAGTATATATTAAACAACATAGGTAAATTTAACTTTAATTATATTTTTAAATATTAATAATTAATTGTTATGAAATCTATAACATCAATATTAATATAATAATTAAAAAGAAATAATTTTTTTTTTTCAATCATAATTTTATTACTCTATTATTTATAATTTATAATTATTATATCTATTTTAAGTAATAATTATTTGCTTTAATAATATACTTATGATTGAAAATTTATATTAAAATAAATTCTAATTTTTTATTTGTATTCTTTTCATTTTTTTGTCAAATTTTGTTTTATAGTCAAGCAACAGCTTCTTTAAATGTTGCTATAGCAGGATCTATAGTATTACATCATTTTGCAAGTAAGAAAGTATTTAGACAAATGAAATTTAAGTCTGGGCAAAAAAAAAAGAAACAATAATTGAAGGTAATAAATTTCAAGTTGATACTACGAAAACAAAATTGAATGCTTATAATAATCCAACTCCGCAAGGTAGTTAAAAAATTAATATTATTTTTTATACAGAAATTGAGATAAGAGAAGCAAAACGATTAGCAAGACTCAAACCATATTAAATATTCAAGAAATTCAATTTTTTTTTTTTTTTTTTTTTTTATAAAACATTTTTTTCATTTTAGTTATATTCAAAAAAAAAATTTGATAATAAAATTTTAAACGAAAAAATATATTAATGTAAATCTATATTCAAAAAGAATCATAATATTTTATTCAAAAAAAATAGGTAAATAAAAAAATATATTTTTAAATTAAATTAAGATTTTTTTCTGAGGTAACAATTGCAGCTGCATATTTAGATCTCATTATATCATTATGGTACCATCTGGAAACTGAAATTAAATTACAAATTTTCATAAATCTTACTAGGATGTTCTCCTGGATCATATTCTCCATATGCAGTAATTACCATAAAGCCATTTTGGTTATTCGTTCTAAATAACAAAAATTAAAATCAGGAAACCAACCTTATAACTTTTGTGAAAGGCATCATTGAATCATTATTATAAAATAAATAATCACATAATGATTTTGATATAGGATATATTGAAGGAATTTCAATTTGATCTATGATCCCAATTTTATTTTCAAATTCATAATTGATTTGATTATAAGAAATTTGATCTTTTTTAGAATTAGAAATTATACTTCAAAAAAGAAAATTAATTTAATGTAACCTACATAATTTTTTTTTTTATTGAATTTTTTTGATTCCACATTTTTGCACAATCAATAAGTATGCGAATTAACTTTCGTTTATATTCAAAAAATGAAGCATTATTTTCTGTTATATTATACTTAAATAATGATGTCGGTATTGTAATAAATACAAATTTACATTTTTTAAGAAATCCATTTTTAGGATTCAAACTGTCTGTAATATCTTCCATTTGACAATCCATATATATATCTTCTATTGATTCATTTATTGTTGTAGGTTCATCATGATTACTTTGCCATATATTATCTCTTATAGCTGATAAAAATGTCTCTAAACAAATAAACCCAATGTTCCCAAATTTATATATCTGATGTTGTCCCAATATATCTTTTCTTTTATAAATATAATTTGTAGATTGATTAGAATTATCTAGATCCTCATAAAGTTGTCTTTGATATTCATTATAAGCCTAAAAAAAATTTAAAAAAAAAAATTTAAAAAAAGAGGTCTTACTGTAATAGAACAATCTAGAATTAATTGAAATTTTTTAGACTCGATCAATTCTTTATCTGGATAATCACCGAAACCTAAACTCTCTCCTGACTAATTATAAATAATTTTCAGTACAACTTACAAGTCCCATAATGTTAGGACAATTTGCCATGGCATGTCTCGGAAATGGTTTAGTCCAAGCCTCACGATACATATTCCTCCATATGTCTGTAATTACTTTTTTTTCATTTTCAATATATTTTTCATCAGCAATTTTTAGTATTTCTGTTAATCTTTCTTTTCGTATATCTGATGTTAATGAACTCAATCCTCCATTAACATGAATAATATAATCAATTGCACCACGTGTAGCTAACATGCTCAATGCTTTCCACGGATCCAAAGGTTTTTCAAATTCTCCAGGCTTAGCCATTGGTATTGGGGTGAAATCTGGTTGTTGATTCACAAATGCTATATTAGCATGATCTTCTCGGATTTTCCAATTTCTCCGCAATGTTTTGAAACCAGAGCTGACAAGATGCGGGACTAAAATATTCAAATTAATTCTATAATACGTTCCTATGAGAAAAAGATTTAAATAAAAAATTAAATAATACCGGGTGCTAATTCTTTGAAAAAAAATATAGTAGGTATATTTTTTTTTATGTATTTTGTGATTGTTGTGTGTCCTTTATTAGCGTCCATAGGCTCAAGAGATAAACAAACATTTGGATGGTCTTCAGAAATTTCGATTAAAATTCTAAAAAAAAATGTTAAAAAAAGAAACAAACCTAGCAGAATTGTCCGTTACGAGACCAATTACAGGGCCAAGAGTGACTTCAGCTGGTAAGGGTTTTCCCAGAATATTCTCATATTCATTTTTATAATGTTCAGAACGAGAATAATTATAAACTGGTAGTCGGAACTTTACAAAAAAAGGTTCCGTTGGCCCATAATATTCCAGAGATGAAATTGATTTTTTTCGAACTATAGAATATTCGGTATCATCATCATGATATTTCATATGTATATTGGGACAAAGTTTCTCGTAAATTAAATCTGAACATTTTGAAAATTCTGATTTTGAAGAAGATGAGGAAGAAGATGTTGAGTAATCAGAATGACTCATCTTTTGCCAATGTACCTATTAGGTGATTGGTACAGATGAAACATACAGTTAAATCAGATGCCGACATTCTGCGTGAATATCATCAGTTTATAGGGCCGTCATCAGAGGTGTGTATGTGAAGAAAAAATTTAAAAAAAAAATCATTTTTTCTCAGGAACCAACTTATGAAAATAAATTAATTCGAAACTATGATAAGAAGTTGTTCAAGGATTTTGCTATTGGTGACCTTTCACAACATAAACGTGGAAGAGTATGATGTTCATTTATATTTATAAAAATAAGTTAGGTTTACGATGGCGCACGGAACGCGAAGCGTTGATAGGAAAAGGTGAAACTGTGTGTGGAGAGACTTCTTGTCAATCAAAATTCGAGCTTGAAGCATTTGAAGTTTTATTCCAATATACAGAACAAGGTCAAAAAAAAGAGGTAGGGAGGAGGAAGAATAAATAAAATAAAAAAAAAAAAAACGCAAGATTTCAGACTCTTGTAAAACTTGTATTGTGTTCAACTTGTGCTTTAAAGCTTCAAGATTATAAGAAAAATATAAAACAAAGAAACCGTAGCAGAAGTATGGAGCGTTAATAATCTTCGGGTGTATTTGAGATGTATGTTATTCTTTGTAATGGCGTAAGCCCGTTTAATAGATCTTCACGATTTTTGATTGCTAGCGCACGTTCAGCTCTCCAGGCTTCTACTTTTTGATGCTCAATGGATGCCTCAGCGGATGGTGTTCCTGTAGTAAATGAGTGTCGATGATATGTAACATCATTATGAGAATAAGCCCTCGGTCTGTGTAAATGATCAAGAGGACTCTGTTTCCTCTTTAAAGAAAGTGATGCATAGGAAAGTGATGGTTGAGGATTATAGTAATAATGCGAAATATGTGATATTACTCTGTTGTCACTATTTTCTGATTTGATAATTCTCAATACTGATACGATCTCCCAAATATTGAATATTAATGTTATAAAACTAGTAAATGTCCCAAATCCGAAATAAATTAGAAATAAACGACAACCTCTGAATTCTGAACCTATCAAAACGGTTTCACTACCTTTGCAACCGTTAGGGTAACTTGTTATTGAATAAAAGATTAAAGAATAAATTGATAGAACCAGAATTATTACATTAACTCCTCCAAATATTCCAAAAAGAATCAAAACAATCCTATTCTTTTCCTTTTCAGTGATGAAAAATAAATAAGCAACGATAGGATATGAAAATACTAGAATAGAATAAATTACACCAGTAAAAATTTGACTGTCCAAAAAAAAGACCAGACCTGCTATAAGACTGCTTGTTGCAAGAGCGAAACTAATTAATAATACTTTTCGTTTATTATTTTCGTCTGTCTGTTTTTTTATTAAACAAAAACCATTTACATTTTCTTTAAAATTTTTAAATGAAAAATTATCTGAATATTTATTAGCTTCTATCATACTACATGGAATGTTTGTTCTTTACATCCGGTAAAACGTAAATTTAAAAAAAAAAGAAAAAATAATTATATTTCTTTAATTCCAGTTTTAATTAAAGATGCAAAGAAACCATCTTTCTTGGTTTTCAATTCTAGAAACGTTCCGCTTTCAATAATTTTTCCATCTTTCATGACATCAACCTAAATTGTTGACAAAAAATTGTAAACATACTCGATGTGAATATGATAAAGTAGATGCACGATGAGCAATCATCAATGTTGTACGACCTTGCATCAACCTAGAAAAAATTTTCAACAATTATTTTTTTAATTTCGATTTTTTAAATATTTTTTTAATTAGTAACCTTACCTTTCAAGTGCTTGTTGTACTTGACTTTCAGATTCACAATCAAGGGCTGATGTAGCTTCATCCAGTAGAAGGCATGGAGGGTTCTTTAATATTGCTCGAGCTATCATTATTTTATTAATATTGTTATTACTGAGTTACCTATCGCAATTCTTTGTCTTTGTCCCGCAGAAAGCTGAACACCTCTTTCACCGACTCTAGTATTGTAATTTTGAGGAAGTCGCATTATAAATTCATGTGCATTTGCTTGTTTAGCAGCAAGTTGGATTTCTGTATCATTTGCATCGGGTTTGCCATAACATATATTATCTGCAATTGTCAGATCAAATAATACAGGCTCCTTAAGAAAAAAAAATGTGTTTTTTTTTTTCGAATTACCTGGCTAACTACACCAAAAACTGAAGATCTCAACCAAGTAGGATTAAGTTTAGCTATTTCTATACCATCTAATCTAATTGATCCTAAAGTTGGGAAATTATAATAAATAATATTATTATAGCAATAAAATAGTTCATAATAAAAAGTTATGCATACTAATTATTATAATAGTAATTAATATTAATATTATAACAATAAATTCTAATACAATAAAAAAAAATAATCATAATTATAAAAATTAAAAAAAAAACTAATTATTACTATTTAATAAAAATGATAAAAAAAAAAACTTAAAATAATAATAATAATAATAATTATGATTTTTATAAAATACAAATTAATTTTGTTTACCCTTAGTTGGTTTAATTAAAGAAGTTAATAATCGTGATACTGTTGTTTTTCCACTTCCACTATGACCAGCAAGTGCTACAACCTACTATATGTAAAATTTAATCATACTTGACCCGGTAATATTTTCATTGAAAATTTATTTAGAATTGGAGATTTTTCACGTGATTTATACGAAAAATTTACATCTTCAAATACAAGTTCCCCCGAAACCTTTAAAAAAAAAAAAAAAAAAAAAATTATAATTACCTTTGGTAGATATTCTCCTTCATTAATTGATTCATAAGGTCTATCAAGTATTTCAAATACTCTATCAGCAGCTATTGAGGCCTTTACTATATCTGTATATACCTAAAAATAATTTTTAAAATTTTTTTAAAATTATTTTTAAAATTTTTTTTATATAATAAATTTAATTTGATCTTACTTTAGATAATGCTGAACAACCAAGTCCAACCATTGAACTATATAAAGCAAATGATGTCAAATTTCCAACAGACATACTACCTAAGAAAATAAAATGATATTTATTTTAAAATATAATGAAATATTTTTGGTATTACCATTTCGAACTAATACTCCACCAAACCATAAAACTGCTAATAATGATGAATTAACTGCAATAGATATAAAACTCATCATAAATCCTTCCATAGCAGCTGCTTGTCTAGAATAAAATTTAAAAATTTTTTTATTTTTTTTACCTAGCACAAGGATATAAGTGATTTAATTTTGTTGAAAATTGTTTTGATTCTTGTTCTTCTCTACCAAATATTCTAACAGTTTCAATACAAGCAATACGTTCTTCTCCTTGTGCTGTTACAATAGCAGTTGCTTCATCAAGTCTTTTAACAAGATTACGAGCTTTACGATTATAAAATATGGAACTAACACCCAAAAATGGTATTAGAGCAACAGTTACACATGTCAATTTCGGAGACAACAGTAATAGCATAGATATACCACCTATTAATAATTTTAAACTTGATAAGTTACCAACTGCCGAGTTCAGTCCACGAAGACATTGTGCTACATTATCTGTTATTGACTTTGAAGCTATTGATACATCATTTAACATTCTGGAATTCAATTCTCCCAATTTTTCATTTGAAAAAAATTCAAATTCCTGGAATAAAGTAATTTTTTTTCCTTAATTTTTAAGAAATTTATTAACCTGATTAAGTATGGACTGATACAGCCGTTTTCTCATGCGTTGTTCAATACGATGTGCAGTTATTTTAAATGAATAAACACGTAAGAAGCTTGCGAGAGCACCGACACCAAAAGTAGAAGCAACTATAATAGCGAGTAATCTAAATCTACTATAACTTTTATTTGTCGTAGATAGATCAATTGCTTTACCCATAATAGTTGGAAATGCAAGATTACTACTTGAACTAATAATTAAAGCTATAATAGCAATTGTTAATCTCCTTCTTTCAGGACCATGTACAAATTCACGAAATATTCTCAAATAAGTTTGTAATGTATTTCTTTTTGATGATGATTCAGATTTAGTTAATATAGTCATCAGGTTGTATATACTGTCAGTTTATTATTAAACATTTGAACGATATAATAAGAATGTTGGGTGACTAAATTTTTGATTGTTAATATTATCAATCAAATCACGCTTGCCGTTCGAATATCTGAACCAAGAACTTGATTTCTTCTCTGAATCACGAGCAAATGTTATTATACCATCCTGAAAAATGAAAATAATGATTTTTTAATCGATAAAACAAAAAAAATATTTTATAATTAAAATACTTACATTTTGATTGGTAATTATTCCACACAAATTATAAATATTGTCATGGATTTTTTTCGTCGAATAAATCTGACCATCAGAGTTGGATTGATCGATATTTTGCAAAAATATCGGAGGATGAGCGATATGAGGATTATTAATTGATTTAAGGGATTTATTTCCACAAGATTTGCAAGAAACCATTGCTATGGATTTCTCAAAAAAATCAGATTTCAAACTTTCGTTGTTTATATCTTCAAAACTTAACCATTTTTTTGCATCCTTAAATGAAACACATTGTGGATTAGAACACATAACATGAGCGTTAAAAGTAAACTTCAATAAATTTTTCATTTTAGGTTCTTGATTGGATTTTTCTTTATCAAGACAATAGAAAAAGGTATTCATGGCCGATAAGGGGTCATTTTTTGAAATATCGGGTAAAACTTTCAAATGTCGGTCTGACAATGCTGATGCTGCCATTTGGTATGTTTCAGGTGATTCAAAATACTTGTGAAAAGAAGATGCCAATGCCCTATGTAATCTCGGTAATTGTCTACTTGACCCGACTTTATGTAATTGACCTCTCAAAAATCCATTATGGGCAAATAGTTGCAATATTGCAGCAGTCATATCTGAAACTTTATATGACGCCACAGATCTTTTTGTTGTTGATGAATTTTTGTAGTAATGTCTTGGCGAATCTGTAAGATCAAAAAAAGATTCTGGTATGTTATTCTTCTTATCAGCGATTAAAGGTCGATTTGCATTTTCACCCGAATTCTTATTTGAAGATGTTGTGTGTGAAAAAACACCAGATTCTGGGATGTCTTTAATATCATTGATCAAACTAGGTTGTATCTTAGATGAATTTGGTAGTATATCATCATTCTTCGTAATAACATCTGGTTTTGGTATTTTTTCTGAATCATTTCCAAACTGAGAATAATTGCCACCATCCAATACATGAGTTGGTGTGACATTTGAATAAACTAAGTTTTTACTAATAATACTTGATCTTCCTTTAGATACAGAAGAATTTGATTTCATACTTGATGAGGCGTAATCTTTAAAAGTTTCTGAACTCTTCACTATTGCGAGAGGATCAATATCACGATATTTCAAATGATTGCCATCATAACTTATAGAACTACCATTTTTATTTTCAAAAAAACCGGGAGTACTTTTTGGGACGTACTTAGCATCATTCTTTGGCAAAAAATTACTATTTTTTTCGGGCGTTGAATTTCCGGATGCGCTTTCACCTGAATTGTGAGGAATATTAGATGGCAGATTTGCTGAAGGTGATAATGGTACATTGTTTGCTCGCAGCGCCGGATTAATTCCTCTTCTTCTCTCTGAAGCAGCATCAAAATCAAAATCCGTATAGTTAGACGAATACTGTGAAGCATTATCATCTTTCATTTGGTCATTTGAATATTCGGATGATGTTGAAAAAGATATCAAGTTTTTTGGCAAAGCTTTTCTAGTCGATGTTTGTAAATTAGAAATTGTCGATGATGAACGAAAATCTTTCATAGGATCATCAGTGACTATCGATGAGTTTTTTGATTCATTAATCCAATCTATGACGCGACCAGTTTCTGCAAATTTTGAAAGTGGTCTGATCTCTCTTTCTTTTATTTTATTTAATCGTAAAGACGATTTCAATTTCTTAGCTTGAGCAGAACACCAATTGCCAAATGAGGAAAAAAAACTTCTTTTTTTATCCCTTATTTTATTAGAGCGTAATGATGGAGAAGATGATGGATTCTCAATTACTGAGCTATTTCGAGATGAAGAACTCAAGCGTGACCTGAGTTTCTCCCAGAGTCCTACGGATTTAGTACAATTGTCAATATCTGACGACAACGTTGATCCAGTCGTTGAATCAGTGTCAAGGACTACAGGTCGTCGATATTTCGGTATACGCTTTATCTGATAATATTACATGCAAATGAAGATAAAATTTTCTTACGTAAGGTGCTGTCATAATAGAAGAACCCTTATCAGAACCGTAAACGGATCTTGGCTTTCTAAATGGTGCTCTGCGAATTTGATAATTGCCATCCTCAAAATAATCACCCGTGGGTAGACTATTTGTAATACTTCCTGCTTGTAGAACAGCAGTGACAGTGAATAAATGCCTTAGGTCATTTTTTAAAGATTTCATTTTCGTTTAAAGTTAAATAAATTTAACGGTAAAAAAAATAAACTAGTCCTTTTTAAAAAAAAAATTTTTCAAATTTATTGTTAGCTTATTTAATCTATTTCTTGTCAAGAAATGTTTTTACATTTCATTCAAATTTTATATTAAAAATGAAAATTAATATGAATTTATTTTTATTATAAATTTTATAAAATTTGAATTATTTTTTT
>JAPYZD010000382.1:0-57101 GCA_030522725.1 Ichneumoninae sp. B BG-2022a | reverse complement strand
ATATATATATATATATATATATATATATATATATACGCAAAGCAGAAATTCCAATGTAACCGAAAAATAAGTTTTATCGAGGCAACGCGGTGGATTCGAGTATACCGAAAGGTGTGTTATACATACTGTACGTGAAATATCAGATTCTGAGTTTATACGTGAAACGAGCGAGCTCGAGCTCGAGGCGAGCGAGGAATATCAATTTTGACGTTTTCTCTCGGGTAAGGCGAGAGCGATCGAGGAGTGTGCGCGGCCTCTTGCCCCGGCGACTGGATTTCTATAAAAGCCGATATATTCCTATTTAGTCAAAACGAGGTTGGATCCGGAGAAATCTATCGAATACCGATCGATATACCCAGCTGCGGATTGCTCGTGTTTTAACCGAGCGTCGCTAACGCAGTAATTTCATTCCCGAGTCTATTTCGACCAGATAAATGTACGCAAAAGACACTCAATACTATAATGATTTCGCGGTATTCAACGAGGCAATACTTTATTTAGCTTAGTTTATTGCATTTCGCCGGAGCCAACACGCTAAAACAACTTTGCCAACCGTCAGCTAAAATTGTCAAAGAATTTTGGACACCGAACGCGGGAAACGAGTTACGTGATTTGAAAAAAAAAAAAAAATCTACGGATAATAAATTAAAGTTTCGATTTGCATACGAGATTTCGGGATACAAAAACTTCACGAGTAATAATGTACATAATAATAATATATCGGGTCAAAATTGTCAATATGGTCCACCCCCATTAGCCCGTAAGTCAATGATATATGAACTGGTCCATAATCACCCCTCACCTTCAAAATAATAATATATATATAACAATATAGAAGCAGAATGATATACTCCAAGTTTCCGAGTAGCTTATATGGCATTTCACTTATATCTTTTATCGATAAACCTCCGGAAGAGTTACGTTGCAATATTTTTCCTCCAACCCCCCTTTCCTTCGAGCAGAAAAAAAAGTCCAAGAGGTATATCGAGATACCGAGCAAGCAAAGTCCGAGGGAGTCCAGGGTGGTCGCGTATAAGCGCGGCACGCACGCCGCGGTTCGTCCGAGCGTGTGACACGCGGGGCTAAAAATGTATCAATAACTCGAAGGATAGCCATAAAACAGCGCAGAAGCGAGCCGGCCGTGCGTCTCACTTCGGGGAATCCTGGCTCGCCCTTCCGCCTTTCTCAATATGGTCATAAATGAAATAAAATGATATTTTCTCGATAAGAAGTCGGCCAGCCGAGGGGGGGTTGGGGGGGGGGGGGTGAAGCCGCGTTATTCAGGGTTCAGTGGGCTGCCAGCTATAGGAAAGGTGCTGCGCCGGTTCGGCGACGACGGTCAAGTGCTTCTGCTGAACTGTCGTGGCCACTGTGCGCTGCCGGCTCGGAGAAGAGCGGCGAAGCAATATGGGGATGGGGACGGAAGAGGGAGGGGGGCCGAACTGGGATCTCGTGGCAAATGCCCGGGAGTACTCCATCAAGTCCCGTCCATCCGGGTGATTCCGGCCCCAGAGCCTGCCATATGTCACCCACGACTCTCTATAGTTCGTCTCCTACCATCGCATGTGTCCCGGCAGTATATAGCTTTGGCTTATTCCACAATGCCGCTGTACCGCACTACCACTACCGGCTCTATCGATACATCGCCGAGGTGGCGTTGTACCTCATACTCGCCGCTAGTGGACACGTATACGAAGATGCGAAGCTACCCGACTATCCGACGACCTGCAGGGGGTTCTTATCTTGTCACCCGTCGCTGATCCATAATCCCGACCTCGTTGTTCATCGCCGGCGTCGAGATCACGCGACCCAGAGTCGATCGCGTGATACCTATGTGAATTATTATATTTTTGAGTTTGACGACGATCACGCGGATTTGCGGAAAAAAGAGAATGTGTAATTTTGTGGTTCCTTAGATATGTTAGTTTGTAAATAACATTATCTTGAAGTAATATTATTTTTGATCTTGGTGTTTATCGAAAGTGTTACTACTAAGAATATCAAATTTTTTAAAATTTTTGTGGATTTTCTTGGAAATATTTATTGTATAATGCACGACGAGAAATTTGTCATTGATTTTTCCCGAAGGAGATACGATATTATTACTCAGGTGATATATTTTTATGATATCCGAGGATTTCACGGCTTATTATTGTCCCCGCGGATTTCTATCCGAGCTAAAAGTATCATATCTTCGACCCGCCCGAAGCCGGCGACCATCCATTATTCTTTATCTCGCTGGGACATAAAAGAAATGCATTACTTATATCAAGATTGCTAGACATTCATTCCACACCGCTCCTCCCGCCGCGCCGAGGCCTCTTTTACCGTTCTTCTTTGCCTCCCTCCCTTGCTGTGAATTCTTTTCTATTGTCAAGTTCGCCGATCGAGTTTCTCTTATCTCCGACGAGGATAAAACTTGGGTTCGAAGTTCGAGATGCCTGTTTCACCAGCATTGTTAATTATAGAAACTTTACTTCCCAGCTGAGATTTAAAGGTCTTCCTTGGTGCCTGGCACTCGCCCACTATCCAGACCCTACCTACACTGAGAGAAGGATCTCGAAAAAAAAAAAACTACCAAGTCATACGGGAAATTTCGACAAGCCGACATGATAC
Organism: Ichneumoninae sp. B BG-2022a; assembly: GCA_030522725.1. NCBI lineage: Eukaryota > Metazoa > Arthropoda > Insecta > Hymenoptera > Ichneumonidae > Ichneumoninae sp. B BG-2022a. The sequence goes on along the minus strand of JAPYZD010000382.1, from coordinate 54,485 downwards.
ATCAGCACCACCACTAGCGATATGTGTAACTTTCATAGGGGCCATAGCGACTTTTACCCAACCCATATGACAACTTCTTCCAGAAGGTCGATTGGCAAAATTTTGCTAAGAATTTCGTGGATTAAAATTGAGAATTCCGTGGATTAAAACTGAGAATTTCATAAAAAAAAAACCTGAGAATTTCGTGGAAAAAAACTGAGAATCTCGTGGAAAAAAACTGATAATCTCATGGAAAAAAACTGAGAATCCCGTGGATCAAATTTTTTTTATGTATGTGTACATACAAAAAATTTGATCGGCATAATATGCTGGTATAACCTACAAATCTAAAACGAACGGTTCGTGATCGCTACGTCACCGATTACTAATTTTCTAGTGAGGAGAACTCACATTCGTGCAAAAATTACGAAAAGTACCATATTCTCTAACCGAATGTGTGAAGTTTAATACGAATGCTTGCCAGGATGTCGATTTTCTCATATACCTGAAAATTCTGTCGGTCTTTACCGGATTTATGGCAATTTCTATCAGATCCTTCTCTCAGTGCAGGAAACAAAATCCCGTTAAGCCTATCGCGACTTTTCTCGCACCGACGGTTCTTGAAGCAAAGAAGTTCATGCAAAATTCTTGTCACGGAAAGTAGTAAACTCGCAACGCCATTATCCAATGACAACATAGTTGCTGTTTCAAGATGCACCTGCGCCCGGAATGGTACACCCGGGTGGGTATACGGTGTGTATCCGGATTTCAGTATAGCAACAGTCCTGTACGAAGCTTCCTCAGCCTGAATATCGCCGACAGGAAGTGACCAACGTTTCCTACAACCGATACCTATATTCGCCCGGCGTTTCTGCAGCTATACTTCGACGGTTTATAGTGTACGGTACGTATTGTTCGTAATGAAGAACACGTCGATCTAATGCAGAAACCGTGTTACCGAGCAGTCATCGGCAGACCGTGTGTGCCTCGCGTCCCTCTTGACCCCGTTGATACACGAGGGTTCCTACATAACGTACGTCGAGGCGGGTCAACGCGTCTTGTCTCTCATCGAAGCGCAAGTTACGTCCTTAGAACAGGCCGCCGGGCAAGGGTCACAGTCATTGGCCGCTCAGAAAACTTGCCGACCGCTAAGACGTCGACTTACGATCTATTATTTCCTTCCATATCAGACCCACCGATCCAAAATTTAGAATTTTCGTTCTTAAATGGTAATCTATTCTTTTATATTGTTTTATTTACATTATCACAATATAATATTTTATTTACATTATCAGTGTCCATGGGTCGCAATTTTTAATTAATGGAGACAACTTCAACGCTCTCGGGCTTTGAATTTCTTCGAACGCTGAGGAGATTTCGAGGGTGAAACGGGAAACCGGAAGTCCTCAGAATGACCGAACATTTTTTTCTCAGGTAGAATACATGGATCTGTGGTATTACCGATTTCTGCTGGGTGGACAACGACTGTAACGCTTTCCCTGTTCCCGGTGCTCGTACCGTTGGCGCGGATGGACGGGCGCGCATATCCTCCGCACTACCGGAGGATGTTCGGGTTAACCGTGCATAAACGATACCGGTACGTGTTTCGCAAGCAAGTGTGTCCGATGGCCTCTCCGTTGCGGGCTTCGACTCTCTCGTACCCGCTGCTAATGTCCACGGGGACAACACCGGTCTTCCAAGTGCACCGCTACGGCCAAGAGCGAACATTAATCTTATTCTATTCCATGCTCACCGCCACTGTAATAATTCATTGTCCGGTGGGGAAAAAAAATATTTCGTTAGGAATTAGCGAAAATTCCGGCCACCCGCGACCGAACATTGTCGATGAGTCCGGAAAACAGGGGTTGTATATCGTTATAGCCGAACATACCCGGGCTACCATACCGACGAAAATCGATCACCCTCGGTCTCTCCCAATTCGCATATTCCAATTCCCAACAACTAGATATTTGCTAGTTTCCATTTACCGACGAGGAGATTCACCGGTTCGCATGTATATTTGATAAAGCTATCGCGAAGCCGAGCGCTCGACGCTCGTGCATTGATTCGGGTCAGTTGATTCTGCCCCGAATGCCATACACACACGAAGCCAAGTATATATTTATAGTGTGTGTTTGATGTTGTATTGCAGACGACGCGAGTGTATTGGATGTATTTGGAAACGATGGATACGGAGGGGGTTACATTATTGGCGATCGCTATGGGATTCGGTATAAAGTCTTATGAAATCCTGTCGTCTTTCTACAGTGAGAAAAACGATACGGAAAAAGTAGTTATTGCCTTTTTGAAGACCGTATCGAATTGAAAACAAAAAATTGCCGAAACGATTATCAGAAACGATGAGAGACGAACGAAAATTTGCCCATCTACTCGGTCCAATTCGCAAACACACCGCGCCGAGAACAAACATACATTTTCACGTTGCGTCATTATTGCGACGCAATTCCCTAACTCTTTCGGTCGCTCGATTATTAATTAGACAGCGGGAATTTTTCGGTGTGTGCTCACCGAGACCCGGGCACAACCGCATAACGTTTCGAAAGTGTGAAGAAATTGCGTAAATTACGCGCTGTTACAACGCATCCGGAGAACAGCAGAAATCTCCGATTCGGTTCGCAGATCAGAATTTTTTTCTTTTTTGCGGTTACACACTCAGGGTGCGATTCTCGGCTGTGTGCGGTTTAATGCGTGGCACGGCTTGTACAGCCGTTACTACTAAGCCTATAATCGTGCTGAACTAGGAGAATCACGCGGACGAGTTAAACGATCGTCGTCGGGAGACAAGTGAGAGAAAAAGATGGAAACCTCCAGAGAGACACCCCGCTCGCTGCCGGCGATCGCACCTGTCCAGTGAGTTTTTAATTCGAAACTCGCGCTGAACGTTCCATACCTGTAACGTCTCCTCGCCGATGAACGAGAGTCGTACGTGGAGAGACGGAACCGTGCGTCCGCTCCATGTCCCTACGTCTTTCTCGCATCAGGTGGGTCAGGTCCCGAAGCTGTTATTTGTCTCCCGTGCGATACCTGAGATCCGAGACCCTGCCAGGGCATCCCTAACGGTGTTGATTCCACATATAGTGGTCCCATCGAAAATTTTGGAGCAAAAGTATCGAATTGATTCCCATCAGACGAACACGCTATAAAACAGAAAGGTATGAAGAGGACGTATGGAATATCATGTATTTTTCCAATTCGCACTTCAGCAGTAAGCATGTGCCAAGTTTAAGTATCCGATGCCATATGCTGATAAGTGGCCAACAGTAGCGGACCTTCTAGCCCCAGACAGTGGTCAAGCTCAAGGAATCCTGAAGCAGGCACCTGTATCTCACCGTCTTCGCGGTACCATTGCATGGTGCCATTTCCGCACTGATAAAAAAATACGGTTGAATCAACTAAGATTCGGGCAGGGACGTTCAACTAAATATTTTGTTGGTACAGCTAAAAAACTAGTTAGTTCAACAATTTGTTGGGTGATTTCACCAAAATATTTTTGAGTCATTAAAATATTCTGTTCGACCAACTAAATATTTATTTGAACGTCCCTGCCCGAATCTTAGTTGATTCAATTGTACTTTTTTATCAGTGCGTAACCGAGTATTATTATACTTGGTTCCATGTCCTTAGGTCTTTCTCGCATAAGATGGGTCAAATCCCGAAGCTGTTATTTGGCTCCAGTGCGACACCTGAGATATCATATTCGGCCGGGGCATCCCTAACGCATGGTACAAAAATTTACACTTTTTACAACTTGTTGTCCACAACCGTTCACAATTTTCCTATTTGTTAATTTTCCGACAGCACCATACGACTCTTGTTTTTCAAGCAAAAGTGGGAACTAAAATTGTCAATGAAACGGGAAATTAAAGAACAGCTTCGTATACTAAACCTGAACAAACGAGTTGGTCACTTATTTAACAAAATAATTTTTACGGAACTTCGTGTTCCGATTTTACGAAATTATTTTTTACTGTGCGGTGTTTTCACATACAGTCGTACAATCGAAAATGTCCGAGCAAAAGTATCAAATTGATTCGCATCAGACTAACGCGCTATAAAAGAGGAATGTATGAAGAGGACGTATGGAATATCGTTTATTTTTCCAATTCGCACTTCAGCGGTAAGCATGTGCCGGGTTTAAGTATCCGATGCGATACGCTGATAAGTGGCCAAAAGTACCATAGCTTGCCTCGGACAATGGTCAAGCCCAAGCAAACCTGGCGCTGGCACCTGTATCTCACCTTCCTCGCGGTACAATTGCCTTCCGTACCATTTCCGTATTTAATAATACTCGGGTAAACAAAATTAAACAGGCGCAGCCGTAAAATTCGAAAGTGGCACACGTACCGGTGTAGAATCGAAAGTGAGAAAGAATCCTTTTATATTCCATAGGGCGCAGGTGAGATTGCACAGCGAGGCCCGTAGCCAGAAAAATAAAGGCGTACACGAAAGTGAAGATCTCGCGAGCGAGCGTTGCGCCCGCGGGGGTGTTAAATGAGACTCGGAGAAGAATAAGAGGTCAGTCAGGTGCAGGAATATGAATTAGGATCGGACGAGGGCGAGGGCGCGCGTCGCGTTCGTGCTCGAGCATGAATGCATACGGGAGCTCGTGTGCGCGCACGTTTTTTTTACCTTCTTTATTTTTATTTTTCTACCTTATATTCTTTTCTACGGGACGCGCGTCCGGCTAAATTTTATCGTGGGTGGCGTGTAACTCGACGTGTGGATGCGCTCGCCACCAGCCAGCCTCGGGGGCCAGCTGCTCGCGTATGTTTCCTTTCCGATATCTTCCTCGCCCGTTCATTACACGCAACCGACGCTTTTTCTCTCTTTGACTCTTTGTATTTTTTTCTTTCTAACTGCTAGAAATATACTCTATTATTTATATTCATCTTACCGGTATCTATATGCTCCGTGTCGCGACCCTAACGAGCCCGATAACTCAGTCTCGGACAGCCTGCGCGTCCGGTTTCCGATGCATTCGTCATCGGACGAGTGGATGTGCCCAGTCAGGTGTTCTGTAAAAAAAAAAATCTTTGAATGCATTTTTTTTAATGACGATACCCAGGTGAGATTTAACCATCGGTACGGCTGCGGGACCGCAGCAGTGCCTCCGGTTCACTACAGCGCAGTTCGGGTGCACTCCAAATACAATTGAGATGTATCACGTTCTTTTACCCACTTCCCTGTGTTCCTTAACGGGGCAGTACTATTAATCTGGCGAAAAGGGGGTAATTTTCTGCATTTTTTTAAGAAAGTTATTGCACAGTTTTTTTCAAACTGGTAGGGTTTGTTCATTTCCATTTGTAGACATTCATGAATATTTTCAGGCACAAAAAATAATTCTTTTTGGACTTGTCAGCAGTGGCTTATCAGAGTTGCACCGACATGGTGGACACAATGACCAATCGGAATTTAGTCCGAACAAAAAACCAAAAAAAGATCTAATATCTAAAAAATGTATTTTTATACAAATTTTTGAACATTGTATTTTTTATGCGTCTTCAAAGACAAAGAAACGTAAGAATAGGTATTCTATGAAGTGTCATTTATAACACGTATATTTTTTTGTTTTCAGACACAATTCCAGGTAGTTATTGTGCCCACCATATCGGTGCAATTCGTCAGTCGCGGTACACGGTTCTTTTGATAAGCCGAAATATAATTCTTTTTCGTCAATGAAGAAATGTATGAATGTGATCAAATGTATAGTGAATAAAGTCTGCGAGTTTGATAAAAATGACCCCGGATTCGTAAGAATTTTTTTTTGAATTCATTTGTCGCCAAATTAATAAGACTGCCCCATTAATTTACACGTTTCTGTGACTAGCTGCATTCGAGATACATTCCAGAGAAAAAAATAATAATTTTCTCTCTAACGTCACTTCCGGTTTGAAAATCTCACTTACAAACCAGAGGTGACGTCACACTTTTATAAGTGAGATTTCCAAACCGGAAGTGACGCCACTGAGTATTTTATGCCTAACGCAGACTCTTTTGCTATGGAATTACCGATGATCGGTGTCTATTGTTTCATTAGGTATTTCATCGGAATAGGCGTGCGTATGGAATATCTATAGAGCTTTGAGCGCACCGGCTGGGTATGTCCAGTCGCGCGAGTTAATAATAAAAGCCGGATGGACCGAGCTAACGCGCGCGGGTGAGCCGTTCTGTGCCCAACGATTCTTCCCATGCCTAATGACTTTTGCTGCATCGGTGGAACAGACTAAACACACCCGACATCGACGCGTTATTACATACCTATGACGCGGAGAAGCTGATGGGCACAACCTGGGGTCGCGGCACAATAATCTGTGAGCGCAAAAACATTTTGTTAAAAGAGGACAAATTGCCTGCTTCCGTTTGGGAACCTCTTTCCACGCGTTATTTGTACTCAATGCATCCACGGCCAACACATTATATTAGAGCGGATAAGGCGGGGCCGCCATTTATGAAACTCTTCGCTATAAAGGCGCGCGCACCTTGCGTCGGTGGCAAATTCATTTAGCAAATCTATACGATCTATCGCGTCAACCGTATTTGGTCAAACTAATTTCTCTCGTTTATATTCAGCGTTTGAAATAGCGCTGAATATCCGAAATCGTTTATACGCAAATTAGGGAGGAAACGTCATGGGAATTATTGAAAAGTTATGCCGCACCTTGCCGTCTTTATTCGACGGTGATTTGTGTGCGTACAAATTTGCATGAACTATTTTAAAAGAAGCGTCACTAGTCTGACCGGTGTGGAGCGCTAAAATATTCTGAATGTAGGAATTGAATTTTTTTGTTGTTGTACAGCGAAAGCTATTTTTATTCTTTCACGATGCACAATGCGAACGCACACCCGGTAGAAAATTTATAATATAATCGGCACACGTAACGCGCGTGCCTGATGCGCGCAAAAACATATTTTTCATCGCGTTCCGGGAAGCTCTTCGGTACGGGAGCGCTTATTAAGAATCGGATGTGCTATGCGACAGACGCCCGCATCAAGTTCCGAGTAAAGGGAACGTGCGACGAATATGCACGTTCTCCATCGCTCTTCGATGCTTGTTGAGCGTTGATGCGCGCCTCGTTACAATACAGCATATCACTTCTCCGCTCGTCAATAGATTTCTTTTTGGTTCCCGAAAGTTCTTGGAGAAAGCCTCCTCGCACTTAGAGTGTGTCGCGTCCCGTCCAATACCGAGTACGTACAGGAAATCGGATGAATTTCACTTCACCTACACAGAACGCTTTGCAACATCGATATTTTTTTTGGGAATAATAATAGTGAAAATTATGAATTCATATTTGATGTGAAATGAATAAGATGTGTCATCGTCGTTTGACTCGCATCCGTCATCCCGATAATTCGCTTCGATACTCTGTACGAAGCTACACTGATAGTATATCGTAAATAGTATAGAAGGATACAGTAAAAACTACCGGCCATCTAAGACACATTACCATAGCTCATCATAGTACGCAACTAGGACGGAACCCATGGCAGGAAGTCTCAGATTTTCAAAGAATTTTTACCATCTCTACAAAAAAAATCTTATAAATCTGGTACTTCCTACCATAGATGGCGCCCCACTGATGTGCTACTATGTGCTGTGATAATATCTCTCAAGCGATATAGTCACTTTTACTAGATCCTTCTCGCAGTGTACGGAAATCACACCCATAAGAACTTTCCAAACCATTCGCAGCGACCAAGATAGAAAATATCAAGCCATTATGCATACAACCCACACCAAGTTTAATACATACATACAAGTACTCCACACAACTTACCGACAGCTCGAAAGAATGATCGACGGAGAAATAGACTGACGAATTTAATATTTATTATCAATTCACGTCCTGTGTAAAAATATATATTTTTTAAGATGAAAAACCGTGGCTGACGAACTTCGGACGATGCCCGATTGGCAATATATACGTCACTCTATTAGGTATAAACTTCGTTGTGATATGTTATGTATGTAAATTAACCCAATGTATATATCAGCCAATAAACTTCAACCACTACTGCATGAGTTATTAATTTATTATTCCTACTATGTATTACGATATTATTTGTATAAGGTATTAAAAAGAAAGTTGTTTCACCATCGCGGATCAGTGTTAAAATACTGATGCATCGGGCATCGAAGGATCAAAAACCGCGAGCAACGTGTCGTGCGAAGAAAAAAAAATTGCTTCGCAGCATTAACCGTAGAACAGCGTTAAAACTTAACGATTTTTCATTCTCCGACAATCGGACGTACCGTCTCTACGCACGGTATTTCCTTGCCAGCGGAAACTTTGTGGGAACCAACGAATAATTATATTATCCCGCTCGCTATAATTTACCTAAGTATTTGTTGTGGCGGTCTTGAAGTCTCGAGGCTCGATGGAAATTATTCATTTCACACCACAATTTCCGTGGGTTCTCGGGCGCGCACGGTCCCGCTGGTATCTTCCTCCCTCTCGTCTCCCGGCGGCGTTGGCTTCTCCTCCAGAAATAATGTTCTCGTACTCCTTGGGCAAGGAGCCGCGCTCCGGGTATTAGCATAACGCTCTTAAATAATATATCACTGGTGTTGGGAGGCGCGCTGATGTGGGTGAGCGAATGTGTGTGTTGTAGGACTTCTGCCTAGTTCGTAGCGGTGCCGCTGCTGCGGATGCTTCTGTGGTGTCGGGAGGGGGGGCACATCGGACGAAGCGTATAGATAAGTAACTTCCTGGGTTGCACGAGAAGCGTGTCTCGCTGTGTACATGCACACGATTCGACTGTGTACGTGTATAACCAGAGGTAAAAGGTAAACGTATATAGGTGCGGTATAGTTACTATAACGTCGAGTGTATAGTGCTGATGCCGCGTAACCGCGACGTAACCGCGGCGTTAATAGCGTGGGTGCATGCTGTTGGTAACTTCGACGGTGCTAGCCGTGAGGGCTTCGGTGGCACGGAAGGCATGCCAAGGTGGGCTCTTGAACAAACTTGGTCCTACCCCCGTTTCAATCAAACTTCGTCCTCGCGGCTTCAATATTACGGCGCGAAATGTACACTGCTCCTACGAAATTTACACGAGCATCTTCGAAATTCGAGTCTCAGAGGCAACTGCTCTCTTCGAATGTTAAAAGAGCGTCGCCGGAACATTTCATTTTCTTCCTGCTTAACGCGAGTTCTTCTCAAACTACTGACTTGTCTTATTTTTCATTTGTAAAAGCGACTCTACTCATCGGCTAAGGGTTGTTTGACCGTCGGATTTCCCCCGCGCCGTCTGTAAATATATTTTGTAGCATAGGGAAAAAGTGTGTAAATATGGTTCACTCTCGTTAACACGTAAATCAATTATATCTGACCCAACCCATATACTTCACTTGTACTCTAAAAATAACTAGGGTAAATGTGGTGAATATGGCCCACCTCGATTAACACGTAAATCAATGATATACGGACCGGGACGTATTCGCCACTTTTACCCTATCTATATTAATATTTTGGAAACCCGTTGTTGCCGGAAGTATGGTATGGCACATTTCCGATCGAGAATATTTTTTCTGCGCCTACCACGATTGATTAAAATGTTCATTTAGCAGGATACAAGCGCCGATACGAAGATCTGGCTCTCGCGGTATTAAATATTACAGGTTTACATCGTGGATCGTGGCAGCCGGTAACAAGCGCATCGCGCGGATCGCGTATCCCCGGATACCCCGGTATTATGATAGCTGCGGTGGACCTCTTTCCTGTGGCGTCGGGCGACCGTCGAGCCTCGGGAGCCCGGTCAGTTCCCACCCGTAACATTGGTTTTTACTTGGACGGGAAGTGAAATATCGTGTGTCCACCATATCATCCATTCATCCTAAGCGACACGATACTCTTTTTGGCCTTCACTTTTTTTTCCATAACGCGTATTATATTGTTGAACGGGAGTTCACCGGCGGTCATGAAAACAACGATACGTCTTCATTGCGGACGATGAAAAATAGTAAGAAAGCGAAGTGAAGTCGTTGCAGTGTATCGCGTTGCCGAGGATCGATACGAGTCGGAAGGATCTCACCGAGGAAAGAAGAAGCTCACGGATACAGCGAAGGGTGAGAAGGACGAGGCGAAAGAAGAGGTGTCGGCCGAAGCGCACATTCGCCGCTCACTCGTCTACTTTTGTACTCCTCGGCAGCGGAAGACGAAACCGCGGGTGGCAAAAAGCGATAGCATCGAATCCGATCGTCTCGTCTACCGCGGGTTAACTTATAAGACAAAGCTAGGTGGACGTACGGAGCGAATCGTAAAGAAATAACTCGGAAACGCGCAGGCCCCGCGCACGTTGCGACTGTGCAACGAGTGGCAGCTATGCAACTACAACGGCGGGTCGGCCGTTACGCCAATTCAGGATGCTTGACTGTGTGTGAGCTTCGAGTCGAGGCCCCGCGTTGCAAAAGGTGAAAGCTCGCGAAATTGCGAAAATTAATTCACCCCCTTAGAATGTTTCATCGCGATTAACAGTTTTTTTTTAACCAACACCACACCGGAAAACTGTTTTCCCACAGTTTGGCAAGTATGTTTCCATAGTTTTTACCAAAATCCATAGACATTAAAGGCGATTCGTCGATTTGAGGGGAAAAACAGCTTTTGTTTATATTCATCAGTTATAAAGAAATTTGATTGAAAATCCTTCGTGATTTTTGTAAAAGTTTTCTGATGATATAGAAAATCTTCGCGAACGAATATAAAAAGATTTGATTTTTTCGATGTTTTGGAACATTCTGAACACGTTTTAATTAAAATCTCGGAATTTTTTTTTCACCGTAACAAAGCTTCCTGTATGAGGAAGCGAAACGTTCAATTTTTTCAATACTTTTACTTTTATATCATGCCGCATAGTTGGCAATGATCGGTATAATATTTTCCGATATTTCTCCCGTTATTTGTTGGATTAAGCGAACATTTTTGTTGATACTTCCATGCTATATGGGAAAGCGTTCTTTGCAAGACCCGCGGTGATTCGTCGAAGCTACAGCGCCAGACAGCGATAACGAACGATGACATAAGAAACCAAACGTTTCGTACGACCGTGCGCTATTGTACATCGCAATTATAAAATAGAAGATTCCCCGAGTATTTTATCTCTGGTGCAGTAAAGTCGAGAGGCCGAGAGTATCGCGACGAGACTCGCGAGAGCTTCTGGATTGATTTACGTGTCCGGCTGGTGGGATAGCGCCATAATACACTGTACACATATAGCGCATGTACGTAAGGAGTAACGTTTTGTCTGACGGTTAGCTAGAGGCTTCGCTCTCGCCTCGCCGGCAATTAGATTTTCCAAGTTTAAGTCCCCGCTGCCGCGAGAGGCCGCGGCACGGGCTTTTCAGCTCGGTTAAAGAGAGAAAGATGCCCTCCCGCATAATACTAACATTTATAACGCGGACATATCTACCCCTTCACTCGTGTACCCATCATGGAAAGCGTGAGCGCTCAGCTACGCTTATCGTGGCATGAATGTATAATAAGCGGCGCGCGGCAAGAGGCTCGAAACTCAACCGATGTAAGCGTATTTGTACGTGTGTGTGTGCGGAGCTACCACACAAATCCAACCGAAGGAGCCAACCCCCTCGAGCACCGGCGTGTGCGTTTACGTGTTTGATCTACGATCTTCCGCCGATCTTATCCCGCACCCCCCCGGCTTCTCGCTCCCTCCCAAAGCGATGAACGAAAGCCGCACGAGGCACCGACGCAACACACCGACGATCGTGCCACTGATAACGTAAAATGAAAAATATGGTTTACCTCGTAAAGCCAATTTGTAACATCCTTGGCCGCGGGTCTCTTTCCCCGGCTACACTTGCCCCGAACAACCGCGAATTAATTGCGCGAATACGAAATTATGGACGAAATTATCGTCACGATTTCACGGTGTCTGCGGCTTTTTTATGATACGAATATGTGCATTAATATTTGATTTGCAAACGATTTCCGTTATTGTACAAAATACGCGTTGAAAAAGTTTATTCTTGTACACCCAGAAAAATAATTTATTTGACCGCCACCGTTTATTTGGTTTAAGTAAAATATTTATTTTATTTAAATAAATATTTATTTAAATCAAATAAATATTTTACTTAAACCGAATAAACAGCGCCCGATAAATACATTTTTTTCTGGGTGTAAGAATATGTTTTTCTTTTTCAGCGAAAGTACACGTTTCGCATAGTTCAGAATTCATTGAAAATAATTGCTTTCTGTACGTTAACCGTGTATGCGCTAAAAACGTCCAGAAAATGGCTTGAGACGCAAAAAACGCTTGAAGATATATTATTGTCCAAGAGATTTAACAATTAATTGAGAGAACTAGTAGTTAGTAATCACAGCAACACATTTTCTATATTTTAAAATAATTTTTTAAAAATAGTTGTCCCAACCAAAATATTGCAGTTAATGAAAATATCAGTTCAGTTAAAATTCCAGAAAATGCAATAAGTCTCGGTCTGAAGCCACCAAACACATCGTTGTAGGTAGACGCGATAATAACTCCGCGAGAGTTATATCTCTGGATATAGTGTTTGTTGCTTCAGCCAAGTTTACCGAGTTAATAACGTGGGTTTATTTAACTCGGCGTCTCGCCCAGTAACCCGTTCTCGGCAACGGAGCGTTTTGCTGATGCTGCTGCTGATGATGCTGCTGCTTCTGCGACTGCTGTTGCTGCTGTTGCTACTGCTGCTGTTGCTGCGGCTGCTGCTTCATCCCATCGGTTTTCGTACCGGGCTGTTTAGTAACAGTCATAACACCGCGCGGCATCTCATCCTGAATTAATGCGAGCACTGTATCCTTCGACTCTCTCGTTTTGCACTGTTACAGTCGCGGCTCTTTGCCTGCGCTTCCGGTGGCATCGGAGAGACGCAACCAGCAAGCCCAGCCGAGCCCCACTCAGTTTAATATAGCTGAGGGGGAACGTCTGTGGAATATCATCTTCTGTTCTGTTGGTAGAAATCAGGCCAGACAAATTCTCGAATTCACAGACCCATTAATTCATCTCTGCGTCGAGAGAGTTTTCAAGTTTTATATCGAAATTATCATCGAGATACTGATCGAGAGATTGACTGATTTGAATGATTGATAAAATACTTGAGTTTTAGGTTATTGAATGGGGACATCGATTTTATACTTAAAATAATAATTTTTACAAGATATGGTTTACGTCTAATCAACGTCGGTCAATTTTATATACTATAAATGGCGCGGCAAAGCTGCTTTGAATCGAAACAAGCGTGCGAATGAAGATAAACCGCAAAAACCGCAAAAAGCGCCCTAAAGACTGTTACCGACAATCGAAGGATCGCAAGTTCGCAACCGACTTTATGCCATATTTTTTTCTTCGTGGTTTTTTATTTATTAATCTCGCCATCGTTTCTAAGCCGTATACCCTGTGTTCCTAAATTTATCTGCTTTCATTTTTCGACCGGCAGTGACGTCATCTGGGAGAAACGTTACTTCCAGTTTGAGAATCTCATTTTTTTAACCACTGCGACGTTTCCCTGTAAACCATAAAACTTTTGTATAAGGAAAAAGTGTTTGTAGTTTATTTTCGATTGCACAGTTTGACACTATTCGATAATAGTTAAATTCGGTCCAAAGCAGCCTTACAATTCTATTTATAGTATGCAATATGCGGATACATGATGTTACCCCAGCCTACTTTTTGGCGGAAGTTATTTCGGCTGAAATGAATTTTGTGTAAATGATACCCTACCATAATTATTCCTCGGGTGCACATTCGAGAATCTCACGATCTCCTCGAACAAATAGTAGACATAGTCAGCAGAGCGATTTAATATTCTAATAGCGACCTGTCGGCCCCGTCACGCTCTTTCGCCTCGATTACCCGAATCGTATATAATGTTCTCGTCAAAATATCGAGACGGAACAGTTAAATACCAACCTTGCCGGTCAACGAAGCGACAGCCCTCTCTATTAATCTTTCGCTTCTTTTTTTTATTCAACTCTAAACCGTAAGCCGGGAGTGGTGTTAATTTCTATACCAGCAATCAAGTGTTATCGAGTTATCTTTAATTGGATGGCGTGTAGGTAAAAATCTCTACGCGTGTGTTCCTTAATTAATCACGCACGTTTTTGTATATACTTTCCAGTGTTCCTTAATCCACACGTTTTTGTCACTGGCTACATTCAAGATACATTCCAGAGAAAATAAAAGGAAATCTCTGTAACGTGACTTGAGGTTTGAAAATCTAATTTTTTGACCGGTAGTAACGTAATATCGAAAATATTTATGACGTCACTTCGTTACAAGATTTTTAAACCGTAATACGATTACAAAATAACGGTATTTTTTTAAATTGAAAAGTGGTTTTTATTTTACCTCGATGGTCGGAAACTAAAATTGACACGATTCAACATCGACAGATCGCGGCTACGTTGAGCAGCTTCAATAATCGTCCAGCCGTGTTCAAAATCGATCTATCAAAAACGATTCGATTGATTTAAATTTCGTCGATTATCGTTATTTCGTGCAATTTGTTGCGTGACATTTGGTACTCTAGGTGGAGTTTAAGCACCGAATTAAATTTTAATTGTCGGCTATCATTGTCGTTCGATAAACATTACGCACCGTTGGAGAGCGTAAGTGCAGTAGGCCCTCTTAATTGGATGGTTTCCTCGATAAAATAAATTCAGCGTATATGTTGAGCGCTTTCATAATATAAAATCTTGGCGATACAGCACCGGGCGAGTTGAATTAAATCAGAGCCGGAATAAATCGCCAGTATCCAATAAAGTAAGTCTAATAATGACTCTTTGGTAATGGACTGGTGTGTACAAGGAGTTAACAGGTACTACGTTATGTACACTGCGTACGGAAACTGGATTCCCTATTGGCGGGTCCGGTCAAAGTGTGCGTGCGTTTCTATGCGCAAGCCGAGGAGTTTCCACAATGCCAAAGAGAATATGGACCGTTGCACGGTTGATCGAGTTCGCGGGACGTACTTACACACGTTCCAATAAAGTGCCGAAGGAGCTCATGTGAGGAGAGGGGAAAGACGGACACTCGACTCTCTCGATTCCCGACTGGTTCGACATGATAATTTGTGAGGTTCGTGTGGCTCTCTAGGTGCGAGCAGTTCCGACCGGCAAAGAGGCGTAAGAATTCAACAGCTTCGAGACACGGTTGACCAGCATGCAGCATATCGCTTTATATTATGTTTCCGTGTCCTACGTGCCGCTTCCAGTGTTACAGCGATATTATTCAGCGAAAAGAACGGAAAGGCTATAGGGTCACCCGAGATCCCGATCATTTCAATCGCGTATAGATTTGAATTCAATGTTATCCGATGAATATAACGGTAAGAAAGGCATTGAAACGTGATCGTGTAACTCGCGGGCGCGTATATCCATTCGGGTGCCTCGCCATACGTTGGTGTGTGACGTTCGAGTTTCTCCCACGGTTTTTCGTATGATCAATGCGTTAATCTCGATCTGGAAAGTTTCAGGGAAAAAAATGTTTGTGGGGTAAAAGTTGTGAATGTGGCGTATCGATTACATGGAGTGAGCCACATTGACCACAATTAATTTATATCATTCGTATGCAATTCTGGACGCTAATTCGACGAAACATTGTTTCATTCCACATTTACTTTTCTAGGTTAAAAAATATCCAAACGTCCCTAACATAACATGGCAATAATAAAATAGTATTACAGAGGTTCGATCAATGCGTTAATCTCTATCTTGAAAATGTTCAGGAAAAAAAAATGTTTGGTGGCTAAAAGTGGTGCATATTGACCACACTTAATCTATATTATTCGTATATGATCATATATGCATCGCATATGATTATATACAATTCATATGTGATACTGGACGATAACTCTTTAATCAATTAACCTTTAACCTGTTACAATAAAAAAAAATACAACGAAACATAGTTTAATTCCACATGTACTTTTCTCGGTTAAAAAAATATACAACCGTCCCTAAAATAATATGTCCGCATTGGACGCCAGTATACCAGCGGTTCGAAAAGTGCGAGTTTTACGGTGAGAGCCCTCGTTAATCTAATGGCAATTATAGCCGGTCTGTTAAACAAATTAATTTACGAGAGACAAAGTGAGCAGGGTAACAGGACTCACGAGTGGACGCTGTTGGACGGAGGGCCTGGAACATTTTCGCCCTTCAGCTATATACACGGTAAATACTTGCGCAACTGCATATTTGTCCACTTGCGCATGCGCGAGTATTTCACGTTCGATGCATACGTATGACGAATTACGCGTTGGTTCGCCCTGGATGTATCTCACCGGGTGTCTGATGTACGGCTCTGCTCTTGACGTATATAGCAATCGATCGCTGAGCATCAGAAGGGCATAAGTCGCATGTCAAACCATACGAGTTACGCCCTATCCATTCTTATCCCTCGGATGTAGCAGAAGAGATATACATTACAGAAGAAACCATACGTGACTGAGAGAGTCGCAATGTGAGCTCCGGGTTGCTGCAGTGAGGGTCGACGAAACGGGCTACCTCCCCCCCCTTTCCCTATCTCTCACGAGGGTGGCGGAAGATTCCCCGGAGGGGGCGAAGAGTGAGGAATAGTTGCCGGGAGTCGTAGTCGTCAAGTAATCGAGAGGCGGAGGTGAAGGCGGAGAAGAGCGAGGAATAAAGCAGCAGGAGCAAAAGCAACAACAGCAGATACGACGAGACGGGGAAGGTGTAAGGGCTCGGAGGGCGAACGCTGAGCGATGCGAAGACTGTGTGTGGGGGGCGAGAGAGGCGGGGGGGGGGGCGGAGGAGGAGGAGGGCATCTGCCTGACAATTAAACGAAGCCTCGGAAGCCCTCGAAAGCGAGCGGCCACCGAGCAGTCAACAGCTGCGCATCTGAATACTAATTTGAAATGTTTATACAGAGACTCTCGGAACAAGCAAGCCAAGCAGCGAGAAGCTCGAAGGTACGACGAGACGCAGAGAGAGAGCGAGAGAACGGCTAGCCGGGGAACGGAAAGGAATAGTCTGCAGCGGATGGCTCACGAGTCTACTCATTGGCGCACACGCTCGGTACGCGCTTACGCATGCGTCGGGGCAAACAATCGTGGCAACTCTTATCACTAGACGCCGTCGTGTCTTCGTTTAACTTTTCGATGGGACGAGAATTCAACGCAAACGGCATTGTTGTTGTTCTTTAATCTATCGGTCGAAAAGGATTCGCAATGAGGAGTTATGTTTATGGTTCGCGGATCTGAAACGCCACTGCAAAGTTTGAGAAACAGTTGTCTAGATAAAAAAATGTTAATATTATACATTTTTTGTTAATTGTAAATTTAATTTTGGATGCCCGAATTCGCCCTATCGGATACATCAGGCTTTTCTGCCCAGTTTTGCCACCTTGTCCGATCCAAAAATTATTGGAAAATTTAGTTTTGCTCCGTTGCCCCATTTTGCCCCGCTCTTCCCTACTGGTACTTAAAATTTGCTTAGATTGTTTACATTAATTGAACATTAATGTTCTCCTTTGTAAAAACAAATCCCAGATATACAAATTACAAAGCATTTGCTTAAAATTTATAAAGATTTTCATTAAAAATAAAAATGTTACTGTAAAATTGCAACGCACATGTGTTTAAAATTTGAGAACCAGTCTATACAAAAAGGCTTCTAGCACCGTTCAAACAATTTTTATTTACAGTGCAGTATTATATGTTATGTGAGTTCCTGTATTCTCGTTTATAATTTTTTTTCTTTTTTTCGTTAAATAAAAGAATTTAGCAATATTACTCGATTAGTTTCGCCATCTTAGGCGGGGGAAGGAGCACGGCACGTATATTCCCATCGGAGTCGCGCGAGCGTGGATACGAGTCAGTTCGACATTAATCCCCCTACGGGTGGGAATCCCCGCTCTCATTTCCATGCTGATTTCACGGCTGTCTCCGATATAAAACACGTCGGGCCGTACAAATATTTATGAAGATGTAACCATTATTTCGATAAGCGGACTCAAATCGAGATGAGCGAGAAGAACCAACACATACACATAATGTTCGGAGAGGGTATACTAGCTCGACGCAAAGAGGAAGCCCGAAGTTCGTTCAGGTTTCGGGGGAGGGTTGAAAGTGCGAATATAAACGCGTCGACGCGCTTCCCCCGGGGGCCGACAGCCTAAGATCCTACTTCTGTACTCCAATATCAATATTGGGGTGCGTATGGCCAACCCCGACAAGGGGTGTCCCACGTTATGTATGTGCATATGCCAACCGTATACTGTATATTATGACGCCCGGTCGGGATAGACTTTCCAAGAATATTTACTCTTACGCCGGATCTTGTTGAAAAGAGAATGAAGATATATTTTACGACTTTAGACCCAAATTCACCCGGACAGACATTCCACCCTTGCTTTTTTTTTTTTTTACTATTATATAAAAATGTTCTCTTAGAAGAAACTATTATAAATTAATTTATATTGTACGAATCTTCTATTTTATTTTGTACACAATGCCATTGATTATAACGATTTGTTAATTTTTTTTTTTTTTTGATTGAACGTAAAAACAAATTTAATATAGATTTCGAGGCTTTGACTAATTGACCTAATACGAGCTGACGATTTTTCGTCACGCGCGCAAGCGTCGCAGCAATTTGGCTTGAGCTGATCGACGAAATGACGTGCATTTTAATAAATTTAAAGCGGCTCAATAGCTTATGCATGCGGGGGTCGCGGATTTGTCTCGGTAAGCTGAGAATGTCCACGTGCGACGACGAGGTCCGCGGAGAATTTGACGCGTTCCCAATGCTTACGGGGCTCTTACACAAAGTTAGCGTGTGTACAGTGCTACTGGGTTATTCGGGGACCACACCGAAAACAGCCCCTTTCCGTTGCTCCTTCTTTTCATCCCCCGGCCCGTTGGTAAATCTACCCCCGCTGTCGCCCGAGACCAGAAATGGTACGCGTGGGGCGAGCAAGCACGTGTGCTCGCCCTTTTCACCCCTCGAACAGTCTTTATTTCGTTCCGCGATGCATTCTCGTTCGACGATCATTGTGTTTTACACACTTGATGTGACGTTCAGCTGACACCTACATTACTCGGATTCTATAATCGTTATAGCGATGATAAATTTTCAGCCTTGAGGAATGTTGATACATTACATTTTTTAAGGAATTTTTTTTTTTTATAAAAATATTTTCGTCAACATTTGTCTTCTTTAAATATCGTAAATTCACACTTTGCGCCTAAGCGATGTTTAATGCACAACAATTTTATATGTTACTGATTTTTATTAATATAATTCCATTATGTCCCGCCTTCTGCTCGTATTGGAAAGCATTTCGTGTGGTTTCTGACTAAGGTCAGGAATGCCTTGCGTTTGTATTGCAATCGTACAATATACATGTACTCCTATTAAGAGGACAGCAATTTCGATCGGTCGAATGAATTTTCGATAAACGGTATCTTCCCCCGAGCAAAACAAACTTCTTCATCGATGGTGAACATGATTTTTATTTCCTTTTTTTTCTCGGCCCTTGCGCGGAATCGATCAAAGTTCCGAGCTTTATATTACACTGAGATGCAGTAATGCACTCTTTCCATCGGACGTTTTTTTCAAGCCCCCTGCCCCTCTCCCAATGTTTTTCTCTCGCCCGGCCATCGATCAATCAACCCATGATTGCGCACCAGCGACGCGTGCATAATACCGCTATTGACCATCAATAATGGTTGGCGACTTTTTTCCCGACCACGTATCAGAATGATTTATAAGAGCTCGCAAAGATTCGCGTATGCCCGGTACGGCCAACAGGAAAAATATCATTTTTCTCGACGACTCTCGTACCAGCATAAATGAATGAGCACCGTAATTGTTACTCAATAAAATTTACCATCACATTCTTTAATCCCCGAACAAGTAGAAGAATAATTTGTTTCCAATGTCCGGCATTCGCCTTTTGCACACCCAACACATCCTTGCCTCACACACTGATACCTAAACTCTGACAACCACAATTCCAAATAAAAGATATCCGCAGTTTTATCACGCAACAATAGCGTGTCTCTACATCTCTCGCTTCCCCTCACTAATGCTATTCGAATCACCGAACAAATAACAAAAATATAAATTTTATTATCGCACCCGGCTAGCCTTTCAGCATAAATAAAATAAATACAAACGTCCATAAATCTTTTTAAAAAATAAAAAAACATCGCCAGTCGAATAGAATCATATACCGTTCCGTATCTCATTTCAAAGCCGAATTTTCAGTGCACGAGATGAGTACAACATTTTTTTTGTATGACGTCGCGTCTATGAATGAACTCAGAGAACGAGTTTCGGGAGAAACAAGTTCGACCTCACACAAAAGCCAGGGGTCTTTGATCTCCGAGAAGTGCAGTTCTTAAGAGTGCCTCGCCGGTAGCCACCGGGTCGAGTATCCAAGCTCTGCGGGCTGGACGGCCGACCGGGAAGGCCGTCGGAGCTATAGAGCGCATATCGCGCACACCGTATATCCATAAAGGGGCCAAGCGTCCCTCGTAAAAGTCTGCGAGCTCCGAACGGGATGCGCGTTACTCGCGAGCTCGCCGGCCATATATCCACGGAGTAAAACCATAACCACCCCCTCCCCCCTCACCCCAAGGGGGGCCTGACCGACTGAACCGTGCGTGGTCAAGCTCGCCGTGTCTGTGCCTCATCCTCACTTTTCCCCGTTCGTGTTCCCTCGCTCTCTCCCACTCGTTCAACTACATCTCCACCGCAGCTCAACTCGCTCATCCCCTATTTCATGCTATCAATATGGGCTGCAACCCCACGCTAGAGCGGGCGGTTTTTATCGAGCGAAATATCGCTGATTTCTCTCTTTTTCCTCCACTCTTCCTCTCCCCACACCCCTCCGCGCACCTCCCCCCCCCCCATATTTTCCCTCATTCCCGTACAGCCTCCCGTGCGTGCGCCCGCTCGGTTCTTTCAACTCTTTATTTTTTTTCTTTTTTCTATGCGGATTTTTATCGCGAAGATGAAAAGACTATCGCGAGGGCTTTTCACGGGAACGGCGTCGATCCTCTCATGGTTCCACGCGCACCCCCCTCACGGCAATGTGTACCTGCTGCGCGCCGGTCTATCCCAGCGCCTGTACACATGCTCTCGGTACACACGAGATTCTGTTACCGCGCGGAAATCGGACGAATGAAAACGAATGTATGGGCATTCATTCGACGGGGGAATACGCGCAAGCCCGCGCGTGTACATCCGCGCGTCCGGCAATCGGGCTTACGATTATCCTCCCCCGGTCGCTCTGTGCGGAGCCTCTCTCTGGACTCTATCTCTTATTCAGTCGTCGAACGACTGGCGGAATGGCAAAGCCCCTACGGGGGCATCGGCAAAACGCTTCGCAAATCGAAAACGATGATCGAACGCATTCGATACAGCTTTTATAGAAAGATTGCCCGGACACCTGTGAACCTTTGGTGAGAGAAGAAAAAAACACACGCGCATCTCGCCATTACAAAAATGGATTGGCGAGCAGAAGCGGTTCTGCGTGACTGACCGGGAGCTTTGAACTCGGCCCTGTTAATTAAACGTCGATGAAAAAAGTGGAAACATGACATTTAATACAATTGAGACGATACTACGAAACATTTTTTTTTATTGAAATTTTGGCTGATCAAAGGATTCATATGATGTATGTAGTTTTTTGGGTGTGAAGATTTTAAGGACCTTGTCTGTGATATTATTTTTATAATTATCTTTTGCCTGGTTAACTGACGAACACATATGTGACACTTCTTACAAAACGGATCCTCTTAGTTGGTTCGAGTTTTCGGATAACGGTCAAAATTAATTATTAAAAAAATATATATTTCGCGAATCTCAATCAGAAGTTCATTATTGAATGCGCGCGCACGCATAATTCTGTACCGACAAAGTGGGCCCTTTTCATGCGGACGGCCACATACGCGAAGATTTATAGTTCTCCTCGTTTCCTAGTTGATCTTTTTTCATTTTTTTTTAAGTATCGACGGAAATTTATGGATTCCTCTCAGAGGTCGCCAATGCGACTGTTTCTCCTGCTCCTTTGGCCGCTTCCTAGCTTCTGTTGCTGTCTCGTGTAAACAGTTAATCTAAATCCAGAGCAAGCAGCGATGTAATGTTATGCGGCGCGCAAGACTCATTATACTTGTAAAACCAGCACGGGGTACGGCCCGCGACCACAACCCAAACCTACCTATACACTACACTATATACGTGCCCTATACTTCGCTACCAACTGGTGCAGCAGTCGACGTGGATTTTACGAAACGTATTCTCTCTGGTTCTACAAGAGAGCCAACTCCCAACACTGTTCCACTATGACTCGGGTGTATAATACTGGTAAACGCAACTAAATCAGCACGTAAAGAGGGTCGAGATGCGCTTGGTGTGGCTGTTCCAGAGCTCCAGAGATAGAATAAGTGAAGAAGAGAACGCTTCTGATGGTGATTGCCATGACTTCTCTGTTCTCGTACCTCCCCCTATACCTCTATACGACTCCCATCCCTCTTTCGCACTCTCCGTACCTTTGTTTTTCCCTTTTTTTGCCTCTCAATTCCACACTCGGCCCACGTGGATTTCGCATTCCTCTTTTTCACTCAACGTGCAAATAAGTGTGTTAGTCACAGAAAATTGCAGCATCTGTTGCCTTAACGCCTATGTTAGCCTAACCACGGAGAACCCTCTTACCTACACGGAAGAGAGAATACGTACGGAAATGGATGCAAAATATATGCGATGTGTCAAATTTTTTGGCGTTTATGTAACATGATTATGTATAATAATATTTTGCATATATTTTCGAATTATCTTTTCAGATATATGCTAGATATAATAATTCGAGATATAGATCTTTTTGTGACGATATATTACATTCATCTAGCGTATATATGTATTTTTATGGAAGTGTTCTTGTGCAAAGTTCTTTTATCTGTTTTAAAGTACATTTATAAACTGTTTAAAAAACGTATAAATTTAATGTACAATTATCATGAAAAATTAATCAACTTTCATAGTAAAATTGAAGTAAATCATAAAAAGTTGAGTATCTTAAAAGTTTTAAATATACGCTAATATTTCATCATAATTGTATATGAAATTTAATATATGAGTTTCTGCATAAAAACTTCCACCACCAGAACATCAAATTTCATACGATTTTTTAATAGTATATCGTGTGCAATGTTAATTTGACGGCGAATATTACATGTTTTTCGGTACATAGGGTATTTTTAGTGGTTGCGCTTAGCTTATGGGCCAACCAGGATTTACACGTTGTGAACGTCTCCTCTGTAATTAATCTTATTTCACCTATGCGCTATCCGCCCCAGGCGCCCTTTCCACATTACGATTGCACTTCGCTGCAGAGTGGATTCCCCGGAGAACAATGCCCGAGATCTAACGCGGATAAAACAAGATTTTTACAAAACATCATTTCCACCTTCGTTTCTCCCGCGGACGAGTTTATGTACAGTGGTGGGTTTTATCGCGATCCTCGGAAGGGAGAAACGGGGACTTTTTGTTTTCATGCGTCTCGCTCGGGACACCGACCACACCGCAGAACATCCAGACGGATTTATACTATTTGCACGAAATTAGCAAAGCTAATTGTCGACAGTCTAATATCATGCATCGTCGAGGAAACTTACGTACTCATCGGTGTGTACCGCATGTGTTTATTTTGCTGCATATGAATATGCATGTATGTCAGAGTATTACAAAGTTACATCGCTCGGTTAAGCTGTTACACAACAATTTTCGGAATTTTCGTCAGACCAGTAGATTGGAAAAGCAACAAAAAAAAATCATGAAATTCATAATAGTGATCATGAGATAATCATTAAATGATGGAATACGCACAAAGTGAGATTTAACCATACCGGAAATACGTCACTTCCGGTCGAATAATGAGGTTTTCAAACCGGAAGTGACATCATAGAGAACATTAACAAATTTTCCGTCCCAAGCAGTGTGGAGCCAGCGATGTTTCGTATTTCCAGTTACGGCAAGATTTTCAAAAATTTGAAATTAACTTCTATCCCACTTGAGTGATCAACTTTTTCGTACACTGAGAGAAGGATCTGATAGAAATTACCATAAATCTGGTAAAAATCGACAGAACTTTCAAAAGTATATGTATGAGAGACCGAGAGATCTTTTCAACCTTATCGTTTTTTATTTCTAAAAACGTACGTCGTTATATTATTATAGAAATTATAGTACTTGTGTAACGCTACGCGTTCCGCATTACCTTATTTCCGCACTCGGCTTATCTACGCTCTAGACAATCAGTTCCTGTTCATCGCGTTCGCGGTCAGACATTCAGATATAGGAGCAGCGACATCCTGGTTAACATTCGTATTAAACTTAACATATTCTGTTAGAAAATATGATAATTTTCGCTATCGTAGATATGATCCGAACCTCTCTTAATTTCTGTTAGAATATGTGTTATTCTTACTAGAAAATATGCTAGTCGGTTGCGTCGCTATCGTGAACCGTTTGTTTCAGGTTAGTAGATTATGCCGGTATATTATGTCGAACAAATGTTTAGTATGTATGCATGCATAAAAAGATTTGAAATTCTTAGTTTTATTTACGAAATTTTTAGCCAGATACGCCCAATTTGTCCAACCCGCCTTCTGGAAAAAATAACCATATGGTTTGCGTAAAAATTACTTTGGGTAAAAAGTCTGTTTTATAGTTGATCAACGTTTGATCGGCGTTGGTTCGAACGATTGTCCATTACTGAAAAATGATAAAATTGTATTTACCAGAATATTTCACCTTTGCCTTGCGCTTAACGTGGACGGCGAGTACGAGGGGCAACGCTTTTCGGGTGGCTAGCATAATTCGGTCCGCATTATACTCGACGTAATCATACAATTTATGGCGTACATCCGTGACCGGGTGCTTTCGCCCATCGAAAAAATAAAAATAAAGAGGAGAGTCTCGGGCAGCGCGCGTTGCTATACGTCGCCTCTAAAGTCTTCACCTTGTCTTCCACCTCTCTTCGTCCCACAGTCCTCGGGGTCACGACGAATATCGTTCTCTCTAATATCTCGTCTCCTCTTTATGGTAACAGGTCGGTGGCCCTCGTAACGCTTGAAACTTTTATATTATGCGCAGAGTCGTCGACGTTCCCGAGTCCACGGCGCCTCTATGATTGCTTTCATTTATATTTATAAGATCCATATCGCGATGAACCGCCTCACCGCGGAAGACTGGGAACATGAGAAAACGGTTCGCCTATGGTCAAGGCTTTTGCGGGGCCCTCCGGACCCAAAACGGTCGCCTCTTGGCTACCGTTTGACCCGAGAGTGTATTAATGCATCGGCCCAATTCGACATTTTTTCGATCCTGCGCCACGAGCCGAACTATAACTAAAACTTCCCAATTTTGTGAAGCCTCAAACTATCCACTCTTTTTATTTGAAATACTTTTTCACGCACTTTTTTACAGTCGAAATGTATATATATATATATATCCGATTAGAAATTCAATGCGTCGCTCGCCCGCATCGTTATACGCGACGTAGCAGCATAAAATAATGTTTCCAACGAGGAACGTCTGAGTATACGCACTATTGTTATCTCCGTCTCCTTAATACGTTTCTCTTTTATTATATGCATAGCCGTAGTACATAAACATGCGTGAATAATACTGATGCATTCACCGGGCGAACGATGCTGATGGCTTATAGGGGTCCCACGATTTCGGACTTTTCAACAGCCACCATTTCTCGTCTCGCTGTCTCGTGTTTCTTTTTTTTTTTTTTGTTCTTTATTGACTTTCGTTCTGAAACATTCAAAAATGAGAGACGCGAGGGGAATGTTAATTCGGGTTAAAAGAGAGGAGCCACACACGGTGCTCGTTCGTCTTCGCTGTCCAGATCGCGGTCGAGCAACGACCGAGTCCGCTGCAAGAATTTTTTATTTGTTGTTGTTGTTTTTTTTAATATATATATTTTTTGTTACACGGCAATAAATATAACGCGCGAAAAATAACGGTACTTTCCCGGTGACACTTTTACATTAAACATATCTCGACGTTGAGAGTGGCTCGTTGCGCGGTCGAAATAACCAGATGCGAATCATAAGTTCTCGCTTTTCGGCTCGTTCCGAGTGTCTCTCTACCCTATAGGTACCAGCTGTTCAGCGCTCGCGGTCTGTGTATATATATACCTCGGTGGCTTACAGTTTCTAGAGTACAAACGCTGGTGAGGACTACGACGACGACGAGGACGAGAGCTGCCGGACATATCTCACCGAGCTCGATGACACAAAGTAGTTTGGTGGAAACAAGATAGCGGGGACGAGGGAATGAGAGAAAGAGCGCGTTCGACCGAGCTGTGGTCATCAATTTCTATTAGCATTATTTCATGCTGGTCACATATGGCTAATAGACGCAACCGAATTCATCGTTTCACTTTTTTTTGTTCCTTTTTTGTTCCTTCGCTTCCTCCCCAGCTCAATCGTTTATCCAATTCGATCGATACCGTCGTGGACATAAATACAAATTGGGCTCTCCGTTGCGTCATCGACTCTACACAAATTATAATTGGACTTTTATACGGTTTCTTGTTTTTTTAGACGCTGCTTTGTCGAGTGTAATTTCATCCTATTTTGAAAAATTGTAAGTTGGAACAGGCCTGAGTATGATTCGAATTAATGTGTTTAATGTGTTAATTAATGTGTTTAATGAAATTAGGTAACATTAAATTAAACAGTGATTAATAATATGAATATATTTAATTTTCGGAGCTTCGATATCAAAGCAGAAAAGCTTGAAAAGAATTAAACAATAATGTTATAAAATTTAATAAGTGAACTAATTTAATTGTCTCAATCAATTGTTCTTTCTCCGTCTAGATACATTTTTTATTAGACAATGAAGCATAAATCTGCCAGTCTTCCGATGATCGCATAATCGTAGGGGAAGCTTGTATATGGATTAACAACGTTTATTTTATCGCGGAATTACGTGACTAATGATTCGTACGGTAAAAGAGAAATAAATCCCACGCGAATTGAGGGTAAATTACTATCATATGCCTCGGTCCGGCGTGGTCCACGTGGCATTTCGATAAATCTTCTCGGAAGTCGGCATTTCCATGCTCTGCGAGATTGGGAGAAAGAGAGGACGCAAGTGGTTGGAGATCGCTCGCGGAAACTCCGTGTCGACGGGTTGTCATAACAGGGGTTGCTCCGGCACGTGCCACGCCAATTCCCGACCTTCGCGCCCTTCCGCATGTATTCATATGCCCGAAAACACTCTCGATTTTCTCCTCCCCATCCCTCGGCCGCCCTTATTGCGCGCCTTCGCTAAACATATCCGCACACGCGGACACGAGTGAGTTATTATATTGCTCGAAGGTTACTTTGCCGAAACACTCTTAACTCGTCGAATTTCCGCCATTCAGCACCAAAATTATATTATTTTTGACCTCTTCTAAGCTTCATCTTGTTTGCGATACTTCAAAAAGAATCGTCGCTTATCATCTTATCTCAGAGTTTCGACATGAAGATACTGAACCAGCAAGCAATTACAGCCAGGAGAAAATTCGAAATTTTAATCATTCATAATAATCGAACACTTTTGTTGACAAAAATTTCAAAATATTTACCTTTTTTCTTCATAATAAATCATTTTACACTAAAAAATGAAATGTTAGTTTGGGTATCCAGCGCATGTGCTGACGGATGATAAAATGAATTTTTATTTGTTAAAACAAAAAATTTTGTTGACTGGAATGTTTTTTTTGTCTACGAACGGGAATGTTTTCAGAACAGATCAATTTTTTTCTATCTATAGCAACATTTTTCAGATGCGTGTGATTGTCTTATAGTGGGCTGGGAGCGATCGTAAATGGTTGATGTATTGCTGGACTCAGAAATAAAAGATTCGGAGGGATGGAGAAAATCGACGAGGATGACGCGTGCACATTGTAGATCTGTGAACATCTCCCTTATTTCAACCCCGCGGTCCATTGTTGCTTTTACATCGAGCACGACGCAGTTCGTATTGCCGTTTCGATTGTAGTACGTCCGTTTGTCGGTACGCTGTCTCCGTTCAGGAAACGTTAACACGAAGCACAACGACGTCCGCAACGGAGAGCCAACGAATAAATCTTTATAGTATCGCTGCGATGTGATTGTAAACAGACCCGTCAGAATCGCCGAAGCGTCCACCTTTTTTCGAGCCAACTGATTTTATTAATTGCTCGACACTCTTCTTAATCACTATGTTTGGCAAAGTGTAACTTTTCCAATTTTTACACCTCGATAATGTAATAAATTATCACAAAAAAATTTGCCGTAAATTTTTCGGTAATTATCGATTCGCAAAACGAATCGATAATATTAATCCACTATGTACGCAACGACCACAACATATTACGCTCAAACAATAATTTCCCACACACTCAATTTATCAACAATTAGAAGTAATTACCAACAACCACCATAGAATCATCGATTGAAACCTACAATCATTTTTAAATCGTGTCTAAGTAAGAAAAGAAAAGAAAAGCGTTCCTAATTCCAAAGAGAATCCCCGGCTGAAGGACTGAGGTCGATGGCTTTTTATTTAAGTATATGATTATCCTTACACAGTAAAAAATAATTTTGTTATATAAGTGACAAACACGTTCGTTCGTGTTTGAATATTACAAACCTGCCCTTTTACTTCTCGTGCAATTAACAATTTTAGATTGTTCTTTTGTTTGTAAAACTAGAAAATTAGCAAATAAAAAATGTAAACTGTGTAGCAATGCAATTTAGTATAAGATGATAGATAAGATAATAGATGTAAAAAAATGTATAGAATTGTCAATAAATTTGCTTTCACTGCCACTAATGTCATCAAACAATATTTTTAAAAATTTGTTACACCAACGCGGCAAATGTTGTACATTGGGCATTAAAGGGTTCAAAGGAGCAGCTGAATTGATCTGAACATAGCTTCCGGCGAGTGTACAAGCGGGTTACAGTCTCGCCTTTAATTTGACCGTAAAATTATATTGGATCAAAGCAAAGATGTATTATAATTATTGACGCACCGACGAGTGTCCTCGATATAATTCACGAGGTTGCTTTGAAGCTTCGCGGGCGTTCAAATCGAGACTTAAAACGGTCCCGGGCGTCGGGGTGGTACGGGTGGAACGAGGATATAAATTGAGTTTCGGAAACTTTGGTCCGCCGCGCGTTTGGCTGTCGCAAAACGATTTGCGGGACGATGACATCTGTGTCAATAAGGTGAATCCTCCTGAGGGAGAAACTCCACTGGACGGTTCTCATCCCTCTCTCCATCGTCGAGCTTCCGCGCGAAACGCGATCATCCTCGTTCAATAATCGATTTTATTTGGTTAATAAAACGATTATTCCACCCCTTGAGAGCGGGGATGCTGCCGGTCGTCACTCGTGTCTGTCCCGTCCGAGCCGCTCGTCAGCCGCTTCAACTCAATCGGAGACACTCCAATGTCCCTAAAACTCTCCTGCACGTTCCGTATCTTTCGCTCCGTCGGTGTCCTCTTCGCGTGTTATATCGACCCCTCGGCGCTTCGTGGGCGTTCGACCAAAAATGTAATTTACATCCTTTTGTGTTCGCGAAATTGAAATATTTGCGAATTAATTCGTGAGAGAAGAGACGACCGACGAGCTTGTGGATCGAGCCATTATGGATAAACGGTCTTTCTTGGTTCTCCCTCACACAGAGAAGGTTTGTAAATCTATTAAACATTTCTTGCCATCTTGTTATCTACCAAACATTTCTTGCCATCTTGTTATCTACCAAACATTTCTTGCCATCTTGCTATCTTTCAAACATTTATTGCCATCTTGCTATCTATCAAAAATTTCTTGCCATCTTGCTATATACCAAACATTTCTTACCATCTTGCTATCTATAAAAAATGTCCTGCCATCTTGCTATCTACCAAACATTTCTTGCCATCTTGCTATCTATAAAAAATTTCTTGCCATCTTGCTATCTACCAAACATTTCTTGCCATCTTGCTATCTATTAAAAATTTCTTGCCATCTTGCTATCTATCAAAAATGTCTTGCCATGTTGCTATCTATCAAACATTTTCGCAAACAAACATTCAACATTTTCGTTATGTTGCCTTTGCAATTCCTCAAATGCTTAGACCATAAAACGGCTCTTCTATCTGCGTCCACGATAAAACATAATCGGCAGAAAAACGAAATTTCCGTGAATACATGAATTCGAGGAGACAAAAGGATACAACAAATGAGGGGCTAGGTCGAACCGAGCGAGGAGGATAAGGGATGGACGGTGAAAGAGTATTGGTGGTCGGCGATTTCCAGGCGAATCTTCGAGATAGCCAGAGGATATATAATGTCGACAGAGAGAAAGAACTTTGTCTGCAAAGCTCTGGAGCAGGAAAAGAGGAAGATGGAACGCCGGCTGTTAAACCGGCCAGCATACAATAATCCGCGAGACGCCAATCCCGCTCTCTCCTCCAGCGTATTCAATTAATTCTCCTGAAAATTTGTCGCTCGTATTAAATCTCGACGGATTAAAGGCAATCTCGCTTGCCGGGGGTTGGTCGACTGCCTCGTCGCGCTTGCCCTCCGCCTCTTCGTCACCGTCGACGTCGCTCTCATCCGCTTCGTCTTTCCCCACTCCCTGCGACTTTGGTACCCGTAGCTATCGCTGTGTATCCCGATACCGACCTCCTCGCACGGTGAAGTCGACCGGTTTACCCCAATTTCCGTTCGAAAATCCGGAGCGGAGATTATAGCAGCCAGGTCACCTTTACCGTCCGGTTGCCTCGCGGAGGCCTCCGATACTGTTCTCTCGGTGCTGCCGGGACTATTGCATCGGAGACTATCCCATCATCCTCACGATGCCGCTGTACATGTACAGCGAATTTACAGTCATTGGACAGCAGCAGCCTGGCAACAGTGAAAGTAGCAGAGACCCGAATATCCAGGAATCCGAATACCTCGATTGGCCTCCGCATTGAGCTTGGAAAAATCGATTCATAATATCGAATTAAGATAATTCTCGAAGAGCACATTAAGTATTCCACACCCCGTCTTTTCATCTCTCGCGAAAGAAGTGCTCTGAAGAACACCGACTTTGAGAGCCAATTTGCGACCAAATATCATTCTGACTGATTTTGATTCGCGTTACCTACAAAGTCAGTAGAAGACGTTCTGTTTTCTACCGAGGCTTCCGGAATTGCTCACTGAACAGCAAAGATATAGTTTGCCCTCCATTTATAAAGCTTTTTCGTGTCTACCACTGTAAACATAAATCCAGCATGATTTATAAATACCCTCAAAACTACTGCCTCGATAGCTCGCCTCAGTGTAAACAATTTGACCCGGTGGCCTGGGGCGCGTCAATCGCGAGGGCCAAATATAATGTTTCGGGGTTGCGACCCTCCGCCAGACAAAAGTAGCTCTCGCCCACCTATAGCGGAGGGCAGTCCAGGATTTCATGCTGCGCGAGAGTGTGGACCAAGGGTCCGGCTGCACGGAGTTTAAGTCCAAGTGTCGGAGGCCTCACGGTCGTCGTTACGCCAACTTCCACTGAAAGGGCGTCACGAATCTTGGTACAGTCGTTAATGCGAGGGGGGCCAGAGGAAAATTTTTAGGGTTCACAGGGGTTCCGTCGATGTATTCCCCAGCACGCCTGATGCTCAGTCTCAGCGGCGCGTGCTTCGCCCCTTCCTGCTGCTTCCTTATTAATTAGTGATGACGTCCGTTTCCTCGCAGTTGGCCCGAATGCTCGGAGCGTTGCAGCGTCTACTCTGCAATCTTTTGGTCCGTAAGATTTTACATACCAAAGTGAAATCTGGGTTGTCGCCCTGAAGCCTGCTCGGTAGGCGCCTAAACACTCACCCTGGGCGTTCTCGCTATTAATAGGTTTCTTGTGCCAGGCCGCCAGCACCCGGCAGCTTGAAGAAACGCGTGCCACCTAGTAATATAAATGTATGATATCCTCGTTTCCTTGGTAAAGTTTCTTTTTTTCTTCTTTTCCTTCTCCCTAACGTCAACCCACCGTCTTCGCCCACGAAACCAACGACACGTCTGGCAAAAAAAAAGCGAAGACTACGATTGCCTTTCTTGGGGTAGGTGCCCGAGTGTGTCGTCTGCCGATGCCAAAAAAACCGTAGTTGAAAGAGGCCGATAAGTGTCGGCACCTCGTTTGTGGTGGGACTGGAGAAGAAGAGGATTGTGTGGCGTTGCACGCGCTGTGGGAGGATTTCTGACAGGACGTTGAAGCGTTAATTGGCTATAATCATTCCCTAGCCAAATTGCTGCGTCCTTGATCTTGATTTTGGCATTAAAAATCGTGTTAATTGTAGGACTCTTGGATTTCCAAGGGATCGAATTAATTGCACACCGCGATCAACGGTAGATTATAGAAGTCCTGTTCACAGTGGAATTTCCAAAGTGGACCGAATTTTGGCCCGCTATACGTTATGCCCTCGCGCATAGCGTTCAGGAGCGACTTCAATTTATTAGTTTTAATAGAAGCGAACGAGTCTACCGAATAAATATTCATGGGGGTCGGGTGGTAGAATTCGAGAGGATCGCGTGATGGACCGAGGATTCGCGAAGGGGACAACGCGGGAGCCATTAGCGAGATTGCTTGTAGGTAGTATACACCGCGTGTGCCGCGAATTCTGTGTAGCATCCCCCTTTCCCCTCCTTGATATACACTCGGTCGCCCCGACATGGGAGACAAAATACGCCATCCTCTTATTGCTCCATCTGCATTGGCCACCGCGACGCATCCTTCGGTCCCCGCTACACCGAGGAGGAAACAATTTCTCCCATTCGTTGGAAATATATTTTTATTCTTAAATTCATCTGCGATCGGGCGATGCAGCGGCTCTCCCTCCTCGCACCGTATGTTTATACTGTCCGTCATCGAAATGCGAAGTGGCAAGTTCGAAAATCAAAGATCACGCGAGGGACGTCTACGAGATTCGAGGTGGATCGCAAAAATCATCGTGGATGGGCTGTTTACGCGATAATGAAAGAGAGTGATCTTCCTTCTTACATGGAAGCGCCCGGTATAATTACAACCCCAGGGTAACGCTATACCTTAATGGTCCGGAGAGACTGCAGGTAATATTACATCTTTGGAAAGTAATAACAGGTTGCCGTAAAGCAGCCGTGTGTGCGTATGTATGTGCGGCTATGCGGATCGATAGTTAACGTCGTTTCTGGTCTGTATATGTGCAAGCGAAAAGAAACCGAGAAAGACGTAGTTCACAAAGGTTTCATCTTGGAGAGGAACTTTCAGATCTCAGTTCGATTCTACTCGGTACCCTTTTATCCGCGATGTCGATACGGATGGTGAATTTCAATGAAATCCTTGACAAACCACATCGTCATCTGTGTCCCTCGCGTATCGAATTCGGGAACCGTTAGTTTATACGATATTCCATCTCCATCTTCCGTCTCTGCTTGTACGTATGTTCTGTGTCCTTCGTGTCCTTTCGAGTTTCCCGAGCACCTTTTGTTCGCTTTCAATATGATCGATGCACCCGAATAACGGGCAGGAATCTCGGCAGCCATCGGGGTTCGCGTTATGTCCACAGGAGACGACGATTTGTCGTCGGAATTCGCAATTATGTTTGTCTGCGGAATACTGAAAGTGCGAGGCCGTAATCTTCATGGGAATCAAGATATTGCCATTCAGTTGTAATTTTATTAAAAAATATAACTCGCGAATGTTTTACTTGCTGAAACCTAAGATACCTAAAAAATTCTATAAAAGGATCTAAAAATAGTAAAAAATAAAGCTCAGACCTCGCCAAATTTTGTTCGCTGATCGATTAAATTTACATTTTGTCGGTCTCCTATCCCGCATAAAATAACCCATCGAAAAACAAGTGTCCCCTCACCGCCTGTGTATTTTGAGCGCGACCTTAAAAATCTTCACTACTAACCCACGTTAAAATAAACTCTCCGCCACAACTCGGCACCCAGCATTTCGGAATTAACTTACGAATCGTTGAGTATTTTACTCGCGTGTAATAATCGTACACCTCGGATATTATTATCATTATTATGTCAGAGGGTGAGAAAACTTTTCGTATGTTACGTGAATCGAGTCGAAGGCTGTGTTCGAGCACGAGAGGCAGCGTGCGCGGGGTTAATATTTTATCGAGGATTATTTTCTACTCGGACGGAGAAGGGGGGAGGGGAGGTCTCTAAACGAAAGAAGGGGAAAGGGGGGGTTGCGGGTGGATCGTCAATTAAATCATCGGGGCATAAATTCTAAGTCAGAGAGTAGAGGAGAGAACTGGTCGACGCAATAAACGTCCACTGGAATGTACAATGTTCGAAATGGCCTGTGTAAAGTTAAGTTTCTCACTGTGTATGCGTTTCCTCGATCGACCGGACATATACGTATGTTTGCACACCGTGCACATGCAGTCTGCGAGGAGAGTGCTCGGTTCGAGACTGCGGCATTCGGTGTAGGCCAGCAAAATACTATATAGTATACACTCCTCGTCGAAGTATCTTTCTCTCCAGGTCCCGCGGTGGTTATAACAGCGCAATAATCATATACTCTCGACGACAATAATCGTTTTATGGCCGACCGGCAATATCGGTGCTTACCGCCACGTCGCGGATAGGGAATCGATACCCTCACACTATACTTGCGTGCCTTTTCTCTCGTTCTCCTCATTCTCTAACTTTCTCTCCTCCTCTTTACCTTCAATCCTCTTTTTCCTCCAGTCTTGTAAGTTTCGCACTTGGGGTATATCGTACCGAGCAAGATAGCGAGTAACTCGCGCGCACCGTCTTGTCTCGCGTTGCGGCGTCCTCTAACTTAAAGCGCAATTCGAAGCCAGATATGAGGGCCTCTTGACTTTATTAACACTCGCGAGCAGTAACATTGGAGAGAGCCGAGAGGGCGAGTGAGACGCGGGACGTTTAAACTCCTTCGATGAAAACTTGTTCTATCGCTTTATCGATCCGGAAAATTTACTCGCGACAGTTTCACTGATATCGCAATCGCTTCGACCAAGCTTTATCGTATTTACTGTAGTCATTGCTGGTAGTCATTCGTTTACTCGAGGCTGCGGGTTTATTGTAATAACTTTGTGACGAATTTATAAACATCGTCGTCCAGCACTGAAAAGTTGGACCATCTCGATATTATCTTGACATAGGTCAAAATTCGCTGTTTCCAATATTGCTCTTTTATTTGTTAAAGTGAACTGAAGACGTACCGTGTGTTGTTCCATAAATCATCCAATTCTGTTGCTGGCTACATTCGAGGTATATTCCCAATAAATTTGAGACGCATCGCACACGTTTCTTTACCGACTTTCCGTTGTTCCTTAATTCACACAGTTCCGTCACCAACGGCACTCGAGAAACATTTTGAAGAAAAGGTTGAAAAAAAATCGTACAGTCACTTCCGGTTTGAAAACCTCACTTTTGAACCGAAAGTGACAAAGCGCTAAAAAATTTGAAAAAATCTCGGGGCTTGAGCAGAACTGACGTCACACGAGCAAACGTCATTCCCGTTTTTAACCGAAAGATTTCCCGTATGACATCACTTCCGGCCGTTTTTTTTAGTCCATGCAAATGTAATCAGAGACCCCCTTAAGCCTCCGAAATTCCTCGAATTTCATTCAAAGCGTGCTATCGTATGAATTCGAATATTTTTTTGAATACAACTTCCGTGACTTATTCATTCTTTGAGGGACGACGGTCGCGAAGAATTTATTTCTCAAATAAACAGAAAAGATAATATAATAGGTATAACGTTTCAATCTTGACTTTAATGTAACTGGCGCATTGTCTGAAATATAATACGCTCCCGCGTCCAATCTCCGAGTTATGCGTCACAGACGTCACTCGACCGCTTGTTTCCTCTATTCCAGCGCCACCCGCACCGTGCCCCGAAAAATATCATTCGCAATAAAGGAATACGTCACTTCCAGACTCCATCATCGCCGCATAGCGTC
Organism: Ichneumoninae sp. B BG-2022a; assembly: GCA_030522725.1. Lineage (NCBI taxonomy): Eukaryota > Metazoa > Arthropoda > Insecta > Hymenoptera > Ichneumonidae > Ichneumoninae sp. B BG-2022a. The sequence continues at coordinate 18,521 of JAPYZD010000382.1, read as the reverse complement.
GCCACAGAAGTGAGTTCTCTGGTGTCGAATATTCAGCGACAAAAAAAAAAAAAACAAAAAAAACAAAAAAAATAGTAAACGTCCGCATATAGAAAGTAGCTGTGGAAAAACGCGAAAAGTCGGAGAGTCCCGTCGAACACGCGGGAATAATTGGAGGCGGAGGCTGGACGGCGCGTTCTCTCCTGGGCGAGTGTGTCGGGGTTTATACAGACGAGCCAGAGCGATGCGAGAACGAGGATTGACGAGCCGGAGGGCGGACAGTCCGCTCCTCCGATTAATTCTTAAACAATGCGTCATCCCGCCCGCGCCTGCCTCCCAGCATAGCCGAGATAGCCCGTTATTGTTTCCTCCCATTGGAATTGAAAATAAAACCCGCGAGTCGGGTCCCCGCGAGTATGCAGCAGCAGCATCCCCAGAGGTTCCCCGGTGCAGACGCATGCCATATACCGAATGTCACCATTCTCTCACCCCGCCTCTCCCCCACCGGTACGAGGTCACTCTCCGGCTGTCTCTCATTTCCCGCCTCTCGCTTGCTGCAACTTTTGTGTGCGTGTTTTTTCGCCTTTTTTTAGCCGTTTTTTCTATCTCCACTCACTCTGGTTCAGTCGCGCTCTCAATCGCGCCCTACGTGTGCCCGCTGCACCGGGCAGACAAATATAGGCGAACTCTCGGTCTCGGCAACGATGCCGGACATTTCGCGCATCGGCCGACGTCCTAGGGCATAGGCGGACAGATAGAAGGAGACAGTGCTACGCGGCGTTGATGCGCGCAACAGCCTCCGCTGCAAAACTGTGCAAGGCTCTCTATGAGGGAGGTTTCACAGAGCCTAGCTGCATCACAAGCCCGACGCATTCAAACGGCGACCGGGGTTCGCCGCTCGCGCGTTTTCTACTCTCCCTCCCTTACCGCCCTGCGAACCGACCGACGGTTTTTTCCAATCAAGCAACTTGCTGAATTTGTTTCCCCAAACGTCGGTGTGTTTCAAAGTTATTGATTGCCGTACGGTCCGTAGCGAGCGTGATCGCGGCGACCGGGCGCATACACTGTCGCTTGCTCTGGTCGAGGGAAAACTCGCGGAGAGATATCCACGGTTTTTGCGATGCGATGCAATGCAATGCACACCACCACCACCCCCCCTTCCGTTATACGCTCTATCTGTACATACATGCGTGTGTGTGTAATGTATATACATACGAATCCGCGAGCTCTGCCGAGTCCGCGAGCCAGCGTTTCGTTCATTCTCTCGTTTCGTTTCGTTTCGCCTCGTTTCGCGCCACGTTACGTTATACGTTTGCTCGGCCGTGCATCTCTCCTCTCTCGCAATCTCTGTACGTCTATGTATCTCCAGGCATAGGCTCACTCGCGTGTACGCGCTCTGTGTGTATATACGTATATTTTTTTTCGAGCGGCATCACAGAGTGAGAGTACACTGGCCCGGTGTGTCGTTTCTGCCGCGAAACTATACCGCCGATCCCCGTGTACAGCGCCCGATGGGAGGCGCGAGAATAAGCGCGCTTGTAAATACAAATCTGTCTCCGCGAGTTTGTGACCGCTCATGGGCGGAATAATAATTACGATCGGTTCTTCTTCCTTTTTTTTCTGAAATAACGTCGCCACGGGGGAAAAACAGCGCTTCGGCCGTACGCGTTCGATCGTTCGAATCCGTGATATGTGAAACGTACTTTCGCGAAAAATGTTTCGGATTATATTCGCTGATAAAAAAGTACAGTTGAATCAACGAAGATTCGGGCAGGGACGTTGAAATAAATGCTTAGTTGGTTGAACGAAATATTTTAATGACTCAAAAATATTTTTGTATAATCACCCAACAGATTGTTGAACTAACCGATTTTTTAGCTATACCGATAAAATATTTAGTTGGACGAACAAAATATTTTAATGACTGAAAAATGTTTTGGTGAAATCACCCGGACTCCCCCGGAATCACCCGGATCACCCGGTAATAGACTGTTGAACTGACCGATTTTTTAGCTGTGCGAACAGAATATTTAGTTGATGGTCCCTGCCCGAATTGTAGTTGATTCAACCGTATTTTTTTATTAGTCTTCTTGTAAATATTTGGCAATTTATATATCCAATATATTCGATATATTTAGTGGTGAACATAGTCCATGTATCATTGATTTACGTTGCAATCGAGTTCGGCCACATTCGTTACTTTGTACTTCATACATTAATTTCTTTTGGTGCATATATTTGATTTCCATCGGTTCGTGAGTCTCGGGAACGAATGAAGACACCAGGTCCTTCGACCTCGGCGACCTTATTATTTTCTGAAGGCACTCCAAGATATATCGAGACGGGAAGTAACGCATGCATTGGCACTCCGGTAACTCTCCGGCTCACGGCTCATCGTCTACCGATGAATTTACTCGATCGCGAAATTTCTCACCTGGCAAAGCGCTATATATCTATAGTGCATATTACATATAGAAATCCTCACCGGTACCAGGGACGCAGTGTCGGCTGCTGCCTACGGTGCTCTCTGCAGCGGGTTAACGCGAAGCGCTGGTCCGCGCCGAGCGAGAGACTCCCTCATCTATAACGAATCGATTCGATCGAGTTCTCGATTCAAGCCCGAAGATTTATGCAGCATCGTTCGCCACCGTTGCCTCCTCCACTTCCCCCACCCCCTCGGCCCCTTCCCCCCTTGCCACCTCTTCGTCTTCGGGAGTCTCTTTCGGGCAACTCGCGCGGTTCTCGATCTCGCGCGCGCATTGCAAATATATATTCAAAGACGAACGAGAGGGAATTCTGTGGCAGAATCACGCTCCCTCCCCCTCGCGCCTCTCCTCCGCGTTTAACTCGTTCTGCCTCGTTCGCCGCCGAAGAGAGGTGAGAGACAGCGGATAAAAGAAAGGCACGCGGAGGGAGAAGTGTACGATAGCCGAGTTAAAAGAAAGGGAAATAACCGCGGAGAGTAAGCAGGAACATACACACCGGCGTCGAACTTCAGGTGTACTCAAGCCGAATCGCGACTCGGATCGCGACGTTTCCTCGTTTCGCCGAGGCTACATCGCGAACCGACCAGCGTGGCTCGAGCGCTGCCAGAAGGAGAAGGAGGGAGACCCGTAACCCATCGGGCTTGAATCCTTTAACGCTTGGCGCGGTGTGCACAGTGTGTACCCGCTTATTCACCCTTTAAACGTATTACCTGCCCTCTCCCGGACTTCAATCCCACATCGCCTCCCTCCGCTTTCCCTCGCTTCCGAAGCCGCGGGTGTCTTCTCCTTTAAGCTTGTTTCCCAAAGAGAGAAACCCACTGGCTGGAACGCTCGCGATGTTGCCCCGACACCGCTCTTGCCGGACTTCTGCATGGAGCCGCGGCGAAGAGAAAGAAGAAGCCTCGAGGCCTCCTCGCGTTCTTCGAACTTTGAGATGCGTCAACCGGCCATTCGCGCGGCAAAGACGTTTTCTCGAAACGGACTTGGTGAGCCGTGTTCCAAGTTGTGACCAACTCGGCGGAGATCGGACTGCGGATAGTACGGAGAAAATAATATAACTATTGGCTAATACTTTCCCCACGTGAACAACTTCCTGTGAAAATCGTTCTTCCACCGAGAACGGTCTATAAGGCAAGGACGGACAGTTCGGAACGCCATCAGCCGAGGCCAATGGTTTGCGTACTTCTGGCCCGTTTCGGCAGAGATCCTGGAATCTTTAGCTCTAGGAACACTAAAGGAAGCTGGAACGTCGAAACGGGTAAAAGATGTCGGGATCATCGACCTCAGTTGATGTTGTTTCTAATCCTACACCGTACCGACAGTTTCCGGGCCTCACCCTAGAAATAATATCGGTTCGCCGCAGAGAACTCTTCGTTACGCTACATACGACTGACGATCCAGCCCAGAGTCTGGCAAAAGTAACGTGAACCTTCATCCGATTCAAGATGGAAAAGCCATGCAACAAGGTTGGTCTATATGCGCCACTCTTACCCTAGATACAATATCGGTTCGTCGCAAAGAACTCTTCGTTACGCTACATACGACTGAAGATCCAGCTCAGAGTCTGGCAAAAGTAGGATGAACCTTCATCCGATTCAAGATGGAAAAGCCATGCAACAAGGTTGGTCCATATGCGCCACTCTTACCCTAGATATGTCGTCAACGGTTGTGCCGTTTCTACACTTGCTGCCGCTGAAAAAAACGTCATCTCCCGGGATAAGCTTGACAAGCCGGGCACTAGCAAAGTGGAGGATCAACGACGTTAGGTAGGTATATAAGAATAACCGCGAACAGAAGCTGCGTCTCGGAGCGGCGACGGAGACAGCCAGAGAGAAGTTCTCGCATTCCTGTGTTGCATTGCGATATAATATACGAGCGGTCAGGAAGCAGTCGGCTTTCCTCAACGACAAAGGCATGAGGTAAGGAGGTGGAGGAAAGGCCTCTCCTTACTAACTGACAAAGGGGGAATAGGAAGACCGGCATATTAGGACGGTATGCGGCGAACGAACGACACGAAGTATGGCTGGTTGCTCATGGGGTTCTTGATCGCGGTTCTCGTGGTGTCCCCTCTGCCTCGCCCCCCGCGGTATACGCACGACGTCAGTCGTTTATAATAATGCTGGCGAGAGAACGGGTCTCAAAAGATTCTCTTGCTCTTTCGCTCTTTGCCATGGGTATCCGATGGCTGGTTACAAGACGGAGTCGGTAGCATCTCTCCGCTCGGATCCGCGGACTCCTGCGCCACGAAGGTCTCATGTCCTAGCATCCTTGCGTCACCACATGTCATCGCGAGGCAGCAGAGACCACTGATTTACATCCTTGTGTGTATGTGTTTCGCGAGGAATGGAGAAGAGGGGCGAGTCGAAAGAATGAGAAGGTGGTATAATATATAAGAGTGGAAGATGAACGTCGGGTCTGTGAGGACTATGTGTTCCCGCTGCGGCCGCTGCTGCTGCTGCCGCCGCGAGCGCTTATACATAAAATATATGCGGCCGTCATATCGTTATGCCTCAACTGAAGTCAGATATCTTGGGCGAATTTCGAACCGACAAAGCGGGCGCGGTCAAGTCGCGGGAAGGGAAAGGAGAGTCACTTTGAGCGTTCCTTCTTTCCTCTGTTTCCCCCGCTTTCGCTCGGACGGAGTGGAAGGAGAGTCGAAGCCAGAGGATAATATGAGACGGCAAGATTAGAGGAGAACGGAGCAATGAAAACGACCTTTCCCAAAATTTCATGGGAAATTAAAAAAGAAGTCTCAAATGGAGGACGCAACGTACCCGAGAAAATTGGCTGATGCGAAACAAATCTGGCGAATTCCAGAACACGATCCTCAGAACTTACGACGTACGACGTGTGCGAGATAACGATTCGTATATAATAAATGTCGCATAGCCACATTATATTCCCCGGTTTTCATTAAAATTCCAGTGCGCGTTGCTCTCTCGGCGCTTCGGACACGCGAATCGTGCCAATATATAAATCGTATCTCGTAGCACTTACAGTTTAACTTTATATGCATGTAGATGGAGTTTGCGTATATACAGCGGCAGGAAAGCTAGCCGTCATCTCGTCGCACCTGAGCGCAATGAACGATGTAAACGGAGCAACATTATCCACGGTTAGCAGTACTATCTGTTCCGACTCGGTTGTTCTCTCGCCTCTCTCTAGCCCCATCTCTATCTCTCGCGCGCGAATTCGCTATCTCACCTTTCGTTAACCCTCTCGCTCCGTCTCTCGCGGGTACGATCGTGAGCGAGTGCAAGATCGTTTTACGAATTGCTCGTTCCAGTCGAGCGAACGAGACGGTCGCCGATTCCTCGTCTCACCAAGATGGAACGTGCCCCGGTGCTCGCGCACGTGCACCAGTATTCGTGTCCTGTACGGAACTTGCTTTTGCAGAACCGTGCTACGCACACTTTGGCGCACGCTGACTTAAGTCGCTCGTTATGGCACTATATGGCAAAGCCGGAGACACCGCACCAAGAGAGCCACGATGAGACGGTGTGTATAGGTATCGGCGGGCGTCACAGCGACCGGGGTTGGACCGCGACGCCGAGCAACATGCCATATCGGAGACACCTGTTAGCGGCCCGACAGTCCTGATGCAGCAGCAGCAGCCCTGCCGCTCCACCAGGAGCTCCGGTGCAGCAGCTATAAACGCGCGCATCGAAATTATATGAATCGAAAAGGGAGGGCGGGGTGGGAGAGGGGGGGGAGGCATGCCGGGAATTAAAAGCGCGTTGTTATATTATAATCGTATTATGGAGTGCTGCTCGCGCGCTCTTCTAACCCCACTACTTTACTTCGTTTTTTTTTCCTGGACATATCCCGCACAGAGAGGCCCGCAACTATGGGCGAAAGAGGAAAAGAGTGAGGGAAAGAGAAGGAGGGAGAGATTATACCCCGTAGGGCAAAAACGCGAACCCGGTCGTGCAACCGTCTCTACACAACGTCTCGCCGAGCGCGATCGGATATCGTTAACCAACGAGGCTCTATACGTGAACCGGCAAGTGAACGAAGAGACGACGACGAAATACGTCTCGGAAGCGAGAACGAGAGGAATTAAATGAAAACAAGAAAAAAAAATGATGATGAAGCGGAATATGCGTTTGTGTCGCAGCACGCGGCTGCCTCGGATCCGCCGCGACGAACGCCTCTTCGTACTTTTATTTTTAATTCCAGTTCTGTACTTATGACGAATGCTTTCTACATATGGAAATATCATCTGTGGCAACATTGTTGAAGAAGTGACGTTGTTTTGCAGGACCAGTTCGAAATGCACGGGAATGCTTCGGAATTCAAGACACGAGTGCCGTGGCCGGGGTGGAGCAAGAAATTTTCTGTACTCTTACCAGGTCACCCGAACCGCTCACGTTCGCGGGGAAAACATTGTCTTCGGCCCTGCGTATTGACAGTAACTTTGTTATGCACATATTTTTTTTTGGAACCACTGAATCTGCGTATTGTTAGTAGCTTTGTTATGATTTTTTTACACAATGAAATTTCAGACGAGGAAAACCGGTAACAACTTTTCTGCGGACAGCAGTTGCGAGAGTTGCAAAAGAAAATCGGGATGAAACTTCGATGACTGACATGTCATAAAAAAAAACATGTTATGCATATGTTTTTTTTTAGAACCACTGAATCTGCGTATTGTTAGTAGTTTTGTTATGAATGTTTTTTTTTACTCACTGAAACTTCGGACGAGGAAAACCGGTAATAACTTTTCTGCGTATAGCAATTGCGAGAGCTGCACAAGAAAATCGGGATGAAACTTTGATGACTGACACGAGCACCGCACGAACTGTTTGGCATAAAAAAAATTCATTGTTAGATCCACTCGAGCCTGAAGCTTTCGTTCCTAGGTCCGCAGTGCGAAAAACGTGGCGTTGGAAAAATAGCTTCAATTCCGTGCGTCGCGGCCAGAAGCCTGAGCCAGCGCTTTGAAGGGAAAAGGGTTTAAGAATCGCTGAAAGAAAAACAGAGAGAAAACGACGGCTGAGCTAAACTGATGTGCGGCTAACCCAATTACCGGTCGTTCGAGCTGGGATGGCTCGGCGGGAGACGGCAGAGAAAGGATAAACGGTACCTACTGCCTGCGGATAAAGAGACAGGCGAGAAGGACACCGTCGAAGGGACTGGAGCGTCAATGCCGTTTCAGCGAAACCCCATAGCCCGAACGTAAAGGTGCAACGAATAAGAGACCAGTCGAACAGTCAAAGCGGAGTAAAGAGCTCGGAGGAGGAAAGAAAACTACCACAGATTTCTGTCTTTCTCGTGAACAGTGGGGAGGGGGGGGGGGCTGCGGGGCCCACGCAGAGTCCAGATAATGAGGCTGAAAGGGCGAAAAGGGATATGAACGGAGGACGCACGGAGGGAACGCGAACGGGACAGAGAAAGCGAAGAGGAGATAGTTGGGATACGTGAAGATAAGACAGCCAGGATGGATACCGAAGGTGGTGAGTGAGCCGAAGAATCGTGAGGAAGAGATGGAAGGAGCGGAGGATGAGAGGCGAGGAAGAAGGAAGCAAGGAGGCCGGTCCTAGACGTCGCAGTGGAGTGCAAACTGTAACAAATCCAGCTTTCACCCAGCCAGACAGGGAGACAATTTATGTGGCGCGTGTTTCGTTTCGTTCTTCGGAGAGGCGAACCGAGGCGATCTGTGATGCGCACTCCGCAGCGTTTGGCTACGTATTCTTCCACAACGTTACAAGGACTCACTCTCGCCCGGCTGATCTACAGGACTATCCTCGGAGCTCTTCTCCTCTCTCAATTTTCTGATCCTTACGACCGTCCTCCGTCCACCGGTACGTAAAGGATTATTCGAGGACAGCACCGGTGGACTTCGTACGATGCCCGATGCCACTTTTCTCCACATCAGCAACTTCCTCGGCTCGCGACATACCTCGGCGAGTGATCGCGAGAACTATCCTTCGCCCTCCGTACCCAATCCTCTCCGCTGCGTCCGTGTTCCTCCATCCTGCTTCTAATGATGGATCGAGCGCCTCTCGTGTCTTCCATCCACTCCACCGCTGTTCCGCAACTGCTGTCCTATAACTTGGTCCGGCATGAACGAGGTAACGAATCGCGAAACCCATACAATTGTGTTCCCGAACGAGCCTCCAGCGTGATGCTGGCCGATCTCTGCGTGGAAATCCGTAGCAGACATCGAGAGTCGTCCTGCCCAAGTCATATCAGAGATTTTTGATCGATGAAGATTCAACGTGAAACGAATGACTACGGATCACAAGAACGATCCACCTAAAACTCTTGACATCGCACCGAACATCCTGTCCATTCGCCTCATTCCACTTATCCTCAACGAGCCAACAGCTTCCTGGCCGTCCAGGTGGGCGACTCGTGCGCGTGGACCGGCTTAAAGTGGTAAATTATAGCACCCTCAGGCTGAACCGTCAAATCACGCCCTCGCTCGCCGCAGTTTAGACCCCAAAGGTACCACCCCTGCGACGTTACCGGGCTCACCTCGATCGTCGTCCTGGCGTTCTACCTGCCAGCCCAGGGAAAAAGGCTCCGAGTCTTTTCACTTTTTTTCCGCCCCTTCCGCCGTACCCATCTTTTTAGCTCTACCTGACCGTGTCCCTTATTTTCACCTTGTTTAGAACACACTATCGCTTTCTTCCCTTCGCCCTCCTGCGTTCTCACGACGAGGAGACATTACTTTCCAGTCCGGCATTCGCCATGGTAATGGCTCTTGCTCTTGTTATGGAATTATCATTAGAGTCTCTCTTTCTTCCTCTCTTCACTCCTCGAGTATTTTTGTTCCTTTCTCCGCCGCTTCTTCTTTCTTTCTCATCGTGGACCAAGATTCTCACATGTACCATGCAGTATGCTGCAAAGTGTCCGAGTGGCCTCCGGGCCATCCATCCTGACTGCGGTGCCTCTATTTCACCAGCAAACGGATAAATACGAGTCCCAATTATAATAAATACCAATTAACGAGGCGACGACACCCCTATAGCTCGGTCTCTCCCGGCACGGGAGGTACAAGGAGAGAAAAGAAGAGTCACCGACATACACACACACAGCCAGACACGCTCCGGGGAAGCTCTTCTCTCGCTCGCTCCTCTCTTGTTCCTCGCTTCGGTTTACCTCGCTCGTTTACGCACTATGAGGAAGAGGAGGAAGAGAAATGAGGCGAAGGTGGCGAGGCTGGAGCAAGGATATTATATTATTACGATTCGTCGTCGTGTTCCGCCGGTACCGAAGCTCTCGCACAAGATACAGCGGGAAAGGAGAGGCGAGCATCGGACGATCTGCAGATTGAACCGTATAACTGCTCACTTCGGGAAACCGCGAATGCGCCGCTCCCGCGTATATGCGCGGATATACCATAATAAATAAAAGTCGGGCCGACGAGATCGGATCAATCCAATCGGGAGAGGCTCTTGGTCCTGCTGCCGCCGTGGCTTGGATTCCCCGTAAGCGAAGCGCTGAGAAGTGCGAAGAGGAGGTCGTTGCGGAGCGTATACAGCGCGCTCCCGATAGAAGCAAGATGCTTGCGCGGGAAGAACATGCCAACGGAATTGTCGAGGTTGTGCTTATACCGAAATATACGCTCCCCCTTTCCGATCGAATCGCCGCGCGATCAATTGACATTTTTATTCGGTATGGAAAAATTGCTCGGGCCAGCTTTATTTTACGAAACGAAATATAAATCTGAGACAAGCGCCAATTAACTGAACTATATCGATACAACATTTAAAGGATCGGATTTTTTTTTTTACTTTCGCTTAATCTTCAAGTACATCGGCTGGCAGTCCGAATTCAGAATATATTCAACTAATAATGATTATTGAATTATCGAAACCTCCGAGTCTCGAGTTCTCTTTACTGTTGCAATTTTCGTCTGTCCACTGTTCGGCACTCGTCCGAATGAAAGTGTTTGAAAAATGAACTTTTTCAATTTTAAGACAAGAATATACAAATTTTATAATGAAATTATGTTCGAATACCTTTCATCGATTGCTACTCATTAACTTTTTATCAAAATTTTACTTTAAGATTAAAGGAGATATTTTCAAGAGAAGGTGTTGCAACGTCACGGCAAATATGATTTACTGCGCATCGAAGGGTCCATTAGAAATGGCGATAGATTTTTTTTTTAATTTGTCATTACACAATTCCGCCGTGGATAATTATTGGCGGAGGTCTTTGACTCTTGTCCTTATCGATCCCGTAATGGTATCACTTATGGATATAACGATCTGCAGCTATAAATGTGTAAAGTAACCGGCTGTACCTCTGCCTGTATGCCTTATAGTTACACCGCGATCAGATCGAAGGTCGATAGGAGAGCATCGTGCCCCAGCAGCACAGGATGGAGCTCTAGACCGACGAGTGAAACGGTCTAGAACGGATGGCCGCTGTAACGATGACAACGCAACTAAATGTTCATAATACCATAATAGGAAGGGAAAAAACGAGTTGAATCGGGGGAGGGAGGGAGGAGAGCTCGGATCATTCCATGAGCTCGGACTATGGTATCCGACCTGCCTCAGAGTCTCTCGCGGCTCTCCGTTATGGTCCAAACACTTCGGTCTGTCGAGACGAACGGTACTAATACTTGCAAGAAAATCAACTTCCTGGAACCAATCATTCGAAACGACGATTCATAAGGAAGAAATTGCCTCCGGTTGCCGCTTGCGGAGTCAGCCACGGGCTCGATTTCATCGAACTCCCTTTATACTATTAGCCACATTTGCTGTATCGTATAGCATCGTCGACGAGACAAGCCACTGGGATCGATAGTCGATCCATCGATTTATCAAGCTAATTAGAACATTAATTAATTGCAGGATTTACCGCCAATGGACGCGAAGAGAACTCGGAAACTGTAGCAGAGACTACTGTGCGTTCGCTTCAATTGTTACAGAACACCATTTGGGTAGAAAATAATACTCCGAAAATAGATTTATTTCTTTTACTATATCATTAAAATTAAATAAAAATTGAAAACTAGATGCAAAGAAATTCTATAAACGCTCCTCGATGAAAACGATCATTTTTCATTTCCTGTGTTTGCGAGCACGTGCAGCACGCCATTTTCAACCTATTATTCAAAATTCTTCGAAAGCCGACTGTTCACCGAAAAGAAAGATTTTTCCTAAGTGGGTCACAGACAGTAGCGGTTGTCCATTGCGAGGAAAGTGAAAAATGAAAAAAAATAGAAAGTCGACGGTGAGAGAGTGTCTCGAGTTCGGGATGAAAGGGGGAATTTGATGGTGTTCGGCAGTGGGTCCTTCGTTGAAGTATCGCACGCGCGCGCGCGCGCGCGGCAGGAGTGAATCGTCAAGGAGCAAGGATTACCTGGGCGAGTCCGAGAAATTGAATGGAGCGTATAAATTATCTCTTTATGAAGCGTCCTCCACCGTTTTTCTTTTCGGAGGCGCACGCTCGCACGAACCTGTCGTAAATTATTTCACAATGAGGATATTACTATAGAATCTCACGAATATACTCGTATTCCGAGGGAAGAAGAAGAAGAAGAAGAGGTAACTTGAAATTCGAAGAGTGTCCGCTGCAGATTTTCTTTTCTGACCACTTGTTTTCGACGTTTCGACGACCGATTTGTTATTAACAAATTTCCACTGCGGAATCAGTGAAATTGTAATAATCACCGTGACGGTTTTCTTGCGTCGACCCAGGTGAGATTTAACCATCGGCACGGCTCCGGAACCGCACCAATTGCCGAGGGTTTTGTACTCGTCAGGCACTCAAGCCGATATCCACCGACGTCCGTATCGAGTCGAACCCAACATATCGCCTCGACCAATAATGTTATCGCTGCGCCTGTACCGGCACAGTATTGAAGCCTGTTGCCTATTCCGTAGATTCATGGTCTGCGAATATTATTCGAAGACCATAAATCTACCTCGTGTCCACTCCATTGCACTCCGGGTCCACGCCGAATACATTTTAAATCTAACACGCACTTTCTTTTACACACGTCCTGTGTTCCTTAATTCACACGTTTCTGTCACTCGCTGTATTCGAGATATATTCCGGAGGAAAATAATAAATTTCCTTGCAAAACTAGGGCAATCGACGCTTCCGGTTTGAAATCCGTAGTTTTCACGCGGCAGTGACATCATACGGGAAAACGTCACTTCCGGTTTGAAAATCTCGGCTTTTGACCGGAAATGACGTCAAACGGGAAACCGGGGAAACATCCGTTTTGAAAATCTCGGTTTTCGACCGGACGTGACGTTATAGGGGAAAACTTCCGGTTTAAAAGTGAGATTCTCAAACCGGATGTGACGTCACGGAGAATATTTTCATAAAAAGTCGCGAGAGGTACAAAGTAAAAAATGTTTGTATACTTAACAAACATTTCTTGTCCACAAAGTTCCACAATTTCTTTCGTGTTAATTTTACAATTTTTTTTAGTCAAAAATTCGTTCCGCCGACGAAGAAAAATTGCAGACCCGTGCGGACAAGAAATGTTTGTTAAATGTACAAACCTTTCTTACCGCGTAAGCGAGTGAACCGTTTATCGTATTACCGCGCAGCGTGTAGGCAGAAAAAAGTATAAAGCGCGCACCTGCCATGTGCAGTTATTAATCACTCGGACAAGTACGCCGTTGCGTTCTCCAGCATTCCGTACCTCGGTCACATTACAAGCGCTCGACGCAATTTTGCACAACGAAACTGGATCTCCGATAAATAACGTTATTCAATCGCGATCGTGAGTTCACCGGACGACAATGAACGACCGAAGCGGGAGCCAAAAAAGAAACCAAAAAAAAGAAGAGAGAACGAGTAAGTTCAACGAATCTCGATGAATTATCTTCCACGCTCCATTGCGCCCTCGGAAATCGAGCCGGTAAAGCAAGAAACATGGATAAAGGATTTTAGCAACGTTTTCATTTCTCGATTGAAAAGACTATTTAGTGCATTGAAAAGGGGGGCCTCGAAGTTTTCATGCTGATCTCTCTGGTCTCTCCCCTCCGTACGGTGGATGTCCCCGATGTTAAATCTTCGTGTAAGAAAGAGCGAAAAGCAATATCGAAGAAAGGCCAGGAAGCGAGAGAGACAATGGACGAGCCCGGAGAAAGGTGGCGGTGAAGGAGGTTGGGGTAAAAAAGGGAAAATGTAAATGCATAAAAGACGGTAATCAACCGCTGGGCGGTAGCCGTTGGAAAGATAGAAGCGAATAGTGCAGACGGTTCTGGACCGCTATGCTCGCCGGGTCTGCGCTATTACTATAGTTATCCGGTATTCGGTAGTACTGCAGTCCAGGTTGGGTATCATCCTTTATTCAGACGTTCTTTCACCGAGAACCGGAGTGCTGCTTGGCTTTCCCCCACCTCCCGACTGTGTCTCCTTCTTCTTCTTCGTCTCTTCCTTCGCCCCGTCCTCCTTCTGGCTTTCAATGAATACTAAAAGTTTTTGAATACCCCGCGTACCGCCTCTAATATTAGTTATACTTAATTCAAGACACGAGACTGAAGGGAGTCGATGAGGCGAGGTGAAGGCGAGGGCACAAGGGGTGGTGAACGCGCCGCTGGCCGAAGCATTGCGAGAAATCGAGTGAGCCCGGCAAAATGTGGCAGCGAGAAGGAGAGCGGAAGGAGAAAGGGATGCGTAGAGAGATGTAAAAAAGAAGGATGAGAAAGGAAGAGGAGGATGGCGAATGAAGAGAGGTAACCGGCAAAGGTTTCTGCTGATGCTGATGCCGGCTCAAAGGTTACCTCTTAATGGCGCCCTGCCAGCAACGATGCCATTATACTTTATTTTTTATTTAAATCTATCACGTACAACTTATATTTTCATTAGCCTCTCCTCTATGGAGCTCGGAAATGAGAGCCGACGAACGGACGAGATCGTAAACCGTTTCACCTGTGCCCGCGGCACTATTCCATCCTTCCTTTCTCGGGCCTCCGTTTCTTTAGAGGGATTACACTGGCCATGTAGTTCTTCCCCCAAGCTCTTCTTCATTGATCAAGGATGAGTTCGCTGCACAAACTAATATGCGTGACCGCATTCCAATCATACTTACCATACTGACCATACTTACCATACTTACCATACTTATCATACTTACCATACTTACCATACTTGCCATACTAATCATACTTACCATACTTACCATACTTATCATACTTATCATACTTACCATACTTATCATACGTATAGTACTTACCATCTTATCATATCGTATTAACAGTTTACTTTCGAACCATTTATACGCGAGATGCATAATAAATCTCGCCCATTCATTTCGAAACATGTACACAGCTATGTAAATTCAGATCCGAGAATTTTTTATAATCCACCGGCTTGTAGATCGGTCACGTATTATTACCCTAAGAGCGATTTAAACTTCGGGATAAAACATGACAACGCCCGTCAGTCTCGTCTCTGTTCCAAACTTGCGACTAAGTCTTACTTTCTGTACCGAGAGAAGGCAACGAGGAGGACCGAAGGTCCCCTCGTTTTCTCAGCGTCTTAGCCCCCGGGACATAGCACGAGGTGCTGAGAAGCGCTTCAGCTATTCCGGACCCGGTTCTGCCATGGGCACCGCGTTTAGTGTTCATTAAATAAGCCACCCCTTCCCCCCCCCCCCCTTCAGAGCGTAAGCCTGCACTACGCGCAAGCGAGACACACTGCTGAGGATACCTGCCGAACGCACCCCCTCGTCCCTCATCCACTCTGTCGCTATGCCATCCCCGCGGCCTTCTATCTCGAGTCCCGTCACTCACACGGTACAAAGTTTAATTGATCAATGATAAAGTTTATCGATCATTTCGAATTCATTTAACTTTGCGTATAGTTTATATTACATCGGGCGCGAGACACGAGACACGGGACTTCAACCCTCTCCCCCGCGCTCAAATTGCCAGCCGGAAATGTTATTTCATCGCAGGGTGCTTTTTACATTAAGCTGGGAAAAATTGATAGTAAGATTTCAGCGATAGTTCCATTTTTTTTTCAAATCTTTTATGCCCTGGCACACAGTAAAAAAAGATTTGTACATCTAACAAACCTTATTTCTCCACAAATGTTCACAATTATTTTGTTGTTAATTTTACAATCAATATACGTAACATTGACAGACATTTTTGTAAAATGGACAAGATTTTTTTGTGAAATTAACAAAAAAAGTGTTGTGAACGTTTGCGGACCAGAAATGTTGGTACCTATTTTACTGTGCATTGAACATCTTTGATATGTACGAGAAAAAGGTGTTTTGAGGAGAATCCAGGTGAATGCTCTGCCAATGCAATATTTTTATCAATTTTTTCATTCATGAGCTATGACTCATGACTCATGATGACGGTAATTTTTTTCAATTTTCTTTCATGAGCTTTCGCGTTTTTCTTTTATGTCCATAAAGAATTGGTTTGTAAGCGATTTCTTTCAATTTGCGCGAAATTACGTGAATGACGTTGCCGCAGCTTTAATTCTATCGTACAAGCGTGACTGTCAAGATAGTTCCAGTAAATAGAGTCTCGCGGCTTCATAGCTCGGCGCGTGCTGCGGTTTCTCGATTACTGTTCGTTTTCTGGTACATTCGAAGAGTCCTCGACTCTTGGCTTTGCCTCCTAACACCGTCGCTATCCGCTCGATGCTCGGTGCGGGAAGCCACCGGAGTTTGGATTTAGCTCGATATCGTTCAAACGCACGCGACCTTACCGAGGTGTGTGCATGTTTGAGTTACCCCTAATTCGAACTCACGTCTCAATCGCGAGGTACGCCCTCGCACATCCAGTGAGACACTCGCCACGTTACCGTGCGCGAAAACCGCACATTCCATCCACACAACACTCAAATGTTCTGTTCGTGTTAAGGAGAATTCGCATTTTTGCCGCTAACAACGTAATGGTCAAAAACCTTCAAACAAATTTAATCATTTTTGGCCAAACCAATTAGATTCCCAGCACATCGTCTATCTTAATGAAGAGCGAAAAATGCCACACCGTGCCCTACCGCTGGAATTTTTTCATTATTTTTACACAACGCAGTTTTGTCACTATTAACGTGATGGTCAAAAACTTGCAAACAAATTTAATCATTTTTGCCAAAATCAATTAGATTCCCAACACATCGGCCATTTTAATGAAGAGCGAAAAATGGCACACCGTGCCCCACCGGTGGGGAAAACCGTGTGCGATCTTTTCAATACTTTTACACATCGCAAGTTTTGTCTCTATCAACGTAATGGTAAAAGATTTGCGAACAAATTTGATAATTTTAGCCAAAAACAATTAAATTACCGAGCATCGGCCATCGTAATAAAGAGCGAAAAAATGGCACATCGTGCTCTACCAGTGAGGAACAGTATAATTCGCAGAACACTGTACTTTGATCTTCTCTACATAGATGAGAAAGAACTGAACAGAAATGATTTTTTTTTACGAAAGGATTTATTTATGTCTGTAGACGCAGCATTCTCAAGAGCACGTGTTCGCTATCCGTTCTGGAGTCAGCTTGAACAGTATTTCCATACAGTGGCCGCCTGACCATATCGATGGTTTAACGCCGCAAGGACGTTGTACATTGGCTCTGTACAGGCATAGACGATGCATCCTTCTGGCGTTGGAGCCAGTACATAAAGACGGGAACCTCGTGAAATTTAATGTAAATCAAGGTCCGCGCGCATATATTCACCGAGGAAATGGTTTGTTGGATACAGTACCATTTAAAGTTAAACGTATACGACAAACACCTTGCTACTATGATAGCAGGTATATACCGTGGTTCTCGCCCGGTAACAGTAGTACCGATTGGAAATCGCTTGCACCTCGTCGTACTCGGTCCCGTTTTCTCTTCGTTTACGACTCACTTCGATCCACATGTACGCGAGTAGTACTACGGCTTTATCGATGGGGAACAATTCCACGTTGTAAGTATATCTGTTTCGAAGTATCTCGGTGGGCACCGCCGCGAGGGGATCGGCCGGTCGCCGGTCTGAGTTGGTGACTCGCGGAATTGCATGGAATGTGGAATCTTTGGATTGGACGTCTTCATCGCGAATACACTTCGATACGTCGACGCAAAAATTTAACATGGAATTATGACCCAATTTTTCTCAAAAGATACGTTAAATTTAATTCGGAATTTATTAAACGGTTAATCAATTATTATTATTATGATTATTTACATACTGCATACTGTTAATTCATTTATGCACACTTTTTTTACCGTAAATGGTCGATAATTTATTAATAAAATGAAAAAAGAAATCAAGAAATATGAAGATAAAATATGACTTTTTAGGATTGGCTTATTTTTGTCGAAATATAATTGTGAACTGATTCGGAAACTGATAAGTCAATCGATCCCGGTAAACGTAAAAATTTAAGAGACACGTTGCACAAATGTTGATACAATCGGTTTAAAAAACGCTGCTCTACTATGTCTTGTATATATTTTTTTTATTTTTTTTTATTCGGGATCCCTTTCTCTCGGCATCTTCGGAAAGTCTCGTGCTCTTGCCGCGACTGCTGTTGCTGGTTATGTGTACATTCGAGCGGATCTTATCGTCGCGTTGGCCAATATCGTTCCAGGGTATTCGTCCGCTGATGCTGCGTCTGGCAATTATATGCATTTTATAGTGGGCTCTCGACGTGGAGTGCACTTCGGGGAGCGGGTGCACGCGCGTAATCGCTCGATCTCCTTTGCACTCGTTTCTTCGTCTGCCCCGTGTGTTCTCACACTCGAAGAAGGCCTTCGAGCACCGGAGAAGAATTATTTTCTTATTTTTATTATTATTGTTTTTTTATAGACTGTACTACGGGCGTGACATCGAGATAATAATACGACTTCACGGTGCGAAGTGTAATATAGTAATTACTATACGGAAAACATAGAAATTCCTTTTGTTTTATTTTTCGAAAAAATAATTATTTGTACGATTATCGAGATTTCTTTTGAAAACAAAATTTCAATTCTTTTCTTGTATAACTTTAACTAACCGAAGTCAATTTCTATCCGGCAAGTGAAAACAAATATCGAAGTAACCAAAACTAACTTGCACTCGCGAGGAACATTTGTATTTATTTTCTTTGTTTTTTTTTTTTTTTTTTTTTTTTTTTT
>JAPYZD010000381.1:0-37226 GCA_030522725.1 Ichneumoninae sp. B BG-2022a | reverse complement strand
GGCAAGATAGACCTCGACGCTACGCACACTTTTATCGCACGGCCAAGGTTAGGCCTGCGTTGCGAATGCGAAAAAAAGGCGTTATACCAGTCGATCCGTTGATATTGATATTTCTGTATCGCAAAATAAACGGAGAGTGAGAATAATTACTAGATGCCAGGCAAATCGAGAACATATTTCCGACCTTTCATATTTATGGCGCGTAAACAACAAGAAACGCAACATTTGCGTGGCTTGTGTTTTGCGTTATGAAAAAAGTGATAATAATAATAACAATTATGCATTACCGAAATTAGACTCGCGGAGGAGTCCAGCTTTTTATCCGGGGTCGAGCAGCGAGCGCGAATGTTTGACGGTGAATCATTAAACGCGCGTGTTGTATCATTTTTATGTGCGTGTGTGTTTTTTTTTCTTCTCCTACCGTGTTTATCAGACGTCCTTGACCCCCCTCGTCAGCTCGCGGCGATAAACGGGTCAGATAAACGAAACTCCGCTGGCAAAGTGTGCCTATGCACGAGTGTGTGTGCGGGTGTTTGTGTGTTTGAGCTCTCAATTATGAGGTGGAAGAGAAAAAGGGAGCGGAGTCACGAGAATGAAAAAAGTGCATAATAGAAAAAAAAAAGATAGTCGACTTCGACAACTCGGGCAATTCATAATTCGAGTGCCTTTTCATCGATATATTCCGCGTTATTAAATCGATAAAAGGTGACGTCGTTTCGTGCGTGTACTTTCGACACGAGGACTTTGCACGTAACCCGGTGGAACTAACGAACATCGCGGCGAGAATGAGAAGAGCAAACGAGGCATATTCAAGGAAACATTTGCCGACCTTCGGCTGAACCGCGAGAGCCCCATAAAAATAATACGTTCGCGGGGGTATTCGTCACGCTGAATCTCTTGTTCGTACACGCTTCGAACCTCGAATAAAGGATGACAGAGATGACGAATAAAAATTCCTCGATGACACATTTTTTTTTTTCATCGAATCGGGTAATCCATAGTCTTGCCATTTGGGTCAACATATCTTTTCGTGTTGGATGGTAACGGAGTTTCTGAACAAAGTACTAAAAAAATGATACGTTCAAAAAACATTTCCCGTACAGAAACGGACCACAATCTTTAGTTTTCGATAATGTTAAAACGCTTTCAATTAAAAATACGATTCGTTGAAGAAAAAATAAAATGAATAGTAAAAACGAAACGACAAAGATTGTGAGCCTTCGCTGACGAGAAATGTTCATTAAATGTACAAATCTTTTTTTTTTTTTTTGCCGTTTACGCGTTGTCTCAAGGAACTCGACGGTTTGGGAACAATGCTGTCAGAAGCAGAACCGCCATTGTCATCCTTGACGAATGCGAGTCATCGGCGAATTGTAATTAAAATCTTGATCGGGAGGGCTACGCAATCGAGTCCCGGCGAACAATCAACGTTGGCTTCGAATTTGATGAAGGTAAAACGGAATCCACAAGAAAGGATGCTGGCGTTATGCGTTAGCCTGGAAAATAATTATTATTTAGGAAAATTTGCAAACTGTTCGATAACAGCTCGACTGAGAAGTGACTCATATCTATTCATCGTAAGGACACAATGAAACAATTACTCAACTACCTGGCTGGTCACGCGCGTCGATATTTCGGGGCAAACAACGAAGCGAATACAGCGTTAAAATTGTCCGCAAGAAACAAAGTGATTCATGGGCAGAAAAAAACTAGCGCGCCAATATATTGTCATTGACAATTGTAATCCTCATCTCCATATTTCGCTAAACTTTAGTGTGAATAGAGCGGATGTTTGCGTTCTTGAAGGCTCCTGCGATTGCTCGAAAGCAGATTATGAGACTGAATTATTTTTTACGTGCGTTGATATTTTGGAGGAAAGGACGCAGCAAATAGTGTTAATTTTTTCGCAAGAAACAAAGTGATTCTTGGTCAGAAAGACTAGCGCGTCTATATATTATCATAGATTGTTATCATCCTGATCTCGATATTTCGTTGAACTTTATTGTAATAGAATGAATGTTTGCATTTTTCTCTGAATTATTTTTTAGCTTCTATCTTTAAAGCTTTCTCTGTTATTCGCTAATGATTTGATGTATCTTTTCTTTTTCACCGTGCATCATCTGGCGTCTTGTCGCTCTCGCTGTAGCAACTCGGTCAATGGTGTTTTCCATCAATTTGTAATTGGGCTCAGCCCGTTTTCATTTAAATAAATAAATTTTTTTTTATTATTATTACCAGCAGCTTGTCGTCGCTCGGGCGCTTCGCGTCCTCTCCTATGAATCCTATGAACTATAAAATGAACTATAAAATTTAGAAGCCGGAAATTAGTATTTCCGGAGATTTAGCGGAAATACTTCTCTTGCGGTTTAAAAATCTCATTTTTTGACCGGAAGTGGGGGTAATTACGGCATGACGTCTATGAGGAGTATCTATTGGTGTTCTATTTTATGATTAAGTAGATCGTTATTATAATGATTTCCCGCGTTGACGAATTCTACTCATTTTTAAAAAAATTACTAATGCCGAATTTCGAGAGAAAAACTTATTTTTAACGATACTGTTTACGTTATTTTTTAATTGTCTGTTTTTGCGGCGAGCCAGGAAATGTCTGGTAAACCTCACGAATTGAATGTTCGTCACACCGAGCGGCGCTTCAAAACAATTGACGCACTTGCGGGCGATAATGTTGTATTATTGTGAGAGAAAGAACATAAAGTCACACCGAACCGCAAATGTGATAATATTTTTGATCGACGATGCGCAAACCTCGTGTTTGCGATTAAACCGCGATGATTTAAACAAATATTTGTACAGCTTCAGGGCCGATTCTTCCCCCGACTGTCGCTGTTTCTTAACTCGAACCATTAATTTTTTTCGACGTTCCTGACCGTCGACAATATTTAATAAAAAAAATTATTAGCCGTGTGGTTTTACTTTCGCCCAAGACGATGATCCATCATATCTTTATCACTTCCGGTCTTCTCACCCCTACGATCTTAATGCAAATGGGGCCTCGCTCGAGAGGATGAAATAATTATCGTTCGTCATATTCGATATTTACGGTTATTCGCGTGACTCGTTTAATTATTATAACGAAACTCCTAAGCGCCACTCGTCGTCGTCGTCTAACCGGTGCCTCGCTTGTATATCGATTTTAACTCAAGCCTTCCCGCTCGACGACCAACAGACGACGACCACTCTTTTCAGGCTCTCCCTGCGATGAATATACATGCAGTCGTGTCCCGCGCAGAAATATTGATATCATATTCACCGGGCGACTCTACCAGACTCTCGCAGTCGTTGCCTTGCTCGGCGATACAACCGCACGTCCGTGAAAGAGCGGAATTTTTACGTCGTCGATTATCCTTGGAAATTATTTTTCGGTTACCCATCGTATTAGATATCTTCCTATTAAGACACCTTGAATCGCCTAGTCGAGCCCCCCCAACTGCGGTGGATTGCCTTAATATATTCCGGCGGTTCATTAAACCCCGAGACTGAGCCTTGGATTAAAAAAAAAAAAACCTGATTCCAAACGGTTGTACGTACAGTGGAGGACGAAAAAACGACTACGGTTTCTATCGCAGTGTCTCTCCGCTTCAAGAAACTCAACGACCACCTTTTTGATTATTTTATTTTTTTTCATCGCAGGAATAATTCGTTGAACTCCGAGGGATTAGGCAAAACAATTAAATTCACGATCCGCAAAGCCGTCGTTGGTTTGTATTTGAAAGAAAATAAAATCCGTTCGCGTCGCACCTCGTCGCGACGTTTTCGTTATCTCAGGTTTTCTCTTATCAACCGCCTCGGGACAGAAGTCCGATAGCCCATTTGTCTAAAGCGCCGTGCAGACGGCACGATAATAAATAAATGTAAGAGTGGCATAGACAGTCTTCGCTTTTGTGTATATATATATATACACACACATATATAGCGTCTGACTATACGAATATTCTGACTATACGAACATTCGAGTGTTTTATTTGTTCATGAGAGCGGTCCACTTTCGAGGCGACAACTTAGCGATCGGTTGGAAAGTGGTCCGTACGTTTGTCCACAGAGACGAAATATACCGTAGCAAAGCGTGAGTCATCGGGAGTTACTCACGCTATGACCTGCCCGAAGGTTACTCGGCGACGCGCCGCTGCTCCGCTCTACAGCAGAGTCTTGTCAAAGAGTGCTTCGGCGCGCTGTCGAAGGGACGTTTCTGCACCATCTTATGTACATAAATAAAGATAATGCTCGTGCATGTTTGTAAGACACACTCCGGGTCCGCGGGAGGCACAATGGCGCGGGCGCGCCCTTGCCTTTTTCTCATTAGTCCCGGGAACGTGTATCGAACGAGATGCACAACGGGCTGTGCGCACTCGGTCGTACTCGTTCGCGACGGAATGATACAGCTACACATTAATAAATAATGTATGGGGACGGGAGGATGCAGCCCGGCAGACAGTGTCCGTGGGTTATTATTTATTATGTTACGTACGAATTATAAATGCGGCCGCAGTGCCGATCGTCCGAGCGGGCGCGCGCGCATGCGCACAACAATAGTCCCGTCGCCAGATACGAGAGGCCGGTCTTCCAGACCGACCCGTCCCGTTTCTCCTTTGTTCGTGACCGCCAAATTTGGGTCTCCGCTCCTCCGCAACCTTCGCCGACGACTGTGACGAGAGGCGATGCTCTCAGACGAATTTTATCATCAATCTGCGCCGCGGGACAATGTATATTAATTTTTCTTTTTTTTGGTTTATTGGCTTTAAGATTGCGAAGCGAAAAAACACGTAGAGTGCGCGAAGCGCTTGACTGGCACGAGGAAACAAATAAAAGTGCGCGATAGAATGAAAAACTTGACTTCGCGCTGAAGCGTGATCTACACGAAGGTCGACGCGCGAGTATTATAAAATTAATTAGCCGGGTAACAAGTTTTTCGCTCGACTTCCGGAGTGCGTGGATTTTAATATGCATAGAGGAGTGGATATTATTCATTAGATATGAGTTAGGCAATCGTCTGTGACATTTTTTAATTTTTTTAATTCTATGAACAAGTTGCGAGATCGAGCTTGCAAAACGCAAGAAATGTTGTTTATTCCTGATCAGCATTAATACGGTTGGTAATTGTACTAACAAAAAATATATACTTTTTTAAAAAAGATCTGCAGCAAGTTTTCATATCAGACTCTGAGGTAACAGTAGAATTTGCTGCAGCGCTGTGATCGGTCGGAGAAATATAAGAGATATTTGAAGGATTTTTGGAATATTTTTTTTTATGTAAAAAAAAGTATGATGAACGTTGCGACATGTTTTATCAAATCGAAGGTCGGCACGAAGAAAAATGTTTCAACCCACACACTTCGATGTTATCTTTCCGCGCTGAACACGAATCTAACAGCTATTGTCTTAAACTCAAGAGGGTCAACGGTACCCGCAAATAAAAAATTATCACCGTGGTTTTTTTTTCCTAATTGTATTCTAACGCTGTAGTGTAATAAACCTCAGTGACCTCGGAATGAACCTCCGCCTATTTATACTTCTTCCTTTACTCCCGTCTTTATCGAGACCGTAAAATTCCGTTTGCATTCGCTTAGAGGTTTCTCGCAGCGAGCTCGCGGCGTGTTCAATGAATTTTTAAAAGAGGAGCTCGAATAACCCCGAGTCAAAGAACGCGTGACCAATACCGATGCGATTGTCTCGCTCGATTACAGTTCCGATCATCTTCGCTGTAGAGATTTTTTCTTTCCTTTTTTTTTACCCCGTGGCCTCGAATTACCCAAGCGAATCCGGAAGTTGTTTGTGCATACCTATCACGATTATGACGAATTTCGCATGTTTACGAAGCAACTTCTCGAGACGGAGAGAAAATAAGAAGAGTGGAGAGGGGGAGGGGGGAGGAGGAGCAATATCCTCCGTCACGGCCGTCTCGTCGCGGATCTTCCAGTGTGATAAATGCCTGGTAGTGTGTCTCTCGTCACATGTAATATATATTCGGTCCGATTATTTTCTTTTTTCTCCCCGAACGAGCGAGTTAATATTTCATATCTGGCGCCTAAAAACCAGCGAGACGTATTTTATATGCTTGCAGAGGAAAAATAAAAATAAAAGAAAAAATACGCCCGTCCGATTTTAATCACGGATATATTGAACGAGTAACGCAAAAAAGAAAATCCGAATACAGTATTGGCGTCAAGTTTACAACAA
Organism: Ichneumoninae sp. B BG-2022a; assembly: GCA_030522725.1. Lineage (NCBI taxonomy): Eukaryota > Metazoa > Arthropoda > Insecta > Hymenoptera > Ichneumonidae > Ichneumoninae sp. B BG-2022a. The sequence continues at coordinate 31,031 of JAPYZD010000381.1, read as the reverse complement.
TTCAACAATTTTTTTTTGTTCACTGTCTGTTTCCACGACGGCTCGGCGCGTCGAGGATCGCGGGTTTACTATTTCGAACTTTTAGGAGTCGTCGTTGGTGATAAGTGAGCCACCAGCGAATTTGCGTCGTTAGATAAAAAAAAATATATGTATATATATATTTTTCTAAAAGGAGCCTCCTTCTTTGTACGACTAATGTGTTACACCTGCTAGCCAATATTACTTATTTCGCTCGCTAAGCAAATTACTGTCATTCTATTTCGATTCCGTGTGTGTATTTTTTTTTCTTTGTCACTGAAACACGCGTCGCCTTCGCAAAGTAGTTGCCAATTTCGAAGCGAGTGGATGCCGCTCGTAGAATAATCAACTCGCCCAGAAGCGTCGTTAGGCTAAGCGCACGCCGCTCGCGGTGTACGATTTACGGCAGAGCCCGGGAGAAAGAGATCAATATTATAGCGGCCTAAACAGAGAGATAGCCATTTCGTTTTCCGGAAGTCCTACACGGCACACATTCCGGAACACGTATATATTGCGCACGAAACGGCTCGCACGCACGCCTTTCTCGCCCGTTCTGTGTGTTTCTCGCTTGACTGGCAGTATCGAACGGCGAGCGCTCAAAATAGAGAAACGTAAAAAAAAAGAAGAAAAAAAAAATAGGACGTTAAGGAAAAAAAAAATAATGTATGTATAGCCAAGCGACTTTGACGCACGGTGAAGTTACTATAACGCTGTTCCGAACGAAAGGGCAGACACATGTGCGGCAAAAATGTTACAACTGGATACTGCAGAACTTTTATTAAAAGTACGCTATTTTTTTGTCGAATGAAATTGTAAAAGAAAAAAGAATTAAAACAAGACGCCTGTAGACCAAACATTAATTAATCTTCGATATACGTTCGAGCATGAATAAATCGTGCGAAGCGTGCCGGCCAGCTGCCCGCTTCGCCGAGCGCAGGCCGGCGAAGCTGCTGACCCCGTCTGTGACGCGAAGTGAGATGAAAATAAAGAAATAAAAATGAAAGTTAGATAGGTACGTGGGCAGTTTAGGGGCAAATCGTAGCGGTGTCTGCCGGCAAGGCGGGAGGTGGAAGAAAAAAAAGGCAACAAAAAAATGCAAGAAATAAGATTGATGCACACGTGTGAAACATACTGGCAGATATCATGGAGCGTCGGAGCCGCTGGTGAGCCGGGGAGGAGGACAAAGGCAATACGGGAGGAGTCTAGCGGGAGCGACGAGGAGGTCGGCGCGCAGCTGCGAGAGAGGGTCACCCTTTAAACGCGTCGAAGAAAGAGAGCGAGCTGGAAAGGAAACGGAGAAGCGAGCAGCTGCGGTGCTCAACGAGGCTTCTTCCGAACTTATTCTCGAAAGAGGCTCTCCGTGAGCCGGTTACGGGAGCACGATGAATTTTACCGATTTACCAGAGTTTCTGGCCACCGAAAGAGCCCACACTGCAACGTTGTCACTCCGACCAATTTCATCGTGCGGCTAAAGTATTTTTATTATTTTTTTTTTTTCCAAGTGCACCCGAGACGGAAGAGAAACAAGATGGGCAGCATCTGTGCCGGTGGCGCTGCGATCGCCGCCGTTCAGCGACTCACGTGTGTCCAGTACAAATGTGCCTAACGTGTGAATTTTCCCAATTTACCAGAACTCCTGGCACAAAAGAAATCCACACGACGCTGTTGGCACCCCGGTCAATTTCACCGCGGGGCTAAAGTATTTTTTTATTGTCCCAGTGTGTCAGAAAAACCAGATAAGAAACATCTGCGGTGGTGGCGCTGCGATGGTCTCAGTTCGACGACTCACGCGCGTCCAATCGCAAGGAATACAAATGTGTCTAACGGGTGAATTTAGCCAATTTACCAGGTTCTGGCACGAAAAGAATCACACGACGTTGTTGTCACCTCAGTAAATTTTATCGCATTGCTAAAGTATTGTACCGAATATAGAGATGAGGATTGACTAAAACACGCGATATTGCATACATGACTGGAATAGCTCGGTATGACAAATGAAAAACAATACAAATTATCGATCAACGAGATGATTAGAGTTCGTACTTCAGATACATAGTTGTTGCAATTAATAATATCCGTTCCAAAACCAAATACTCCTGTCGTTGATTCGCTCGGTCGTAACAGTATTTTTATTTTTTTATTTTTTCCAAGTGCACTCGAAACCCAAGAAACAAGATGCGGATCATCTGCGCCGGTGGCGCTGCGATCTCCCGCAGTTGAGCGGCTCACGTGCGTCCACTCGCGAAGGGTACACGTGTGCCTAGCGTCGAACTTCTCCATGCCGGTCTCCCTTCTCTCCCTCGCTGCCGACGTCGCCGTCATTTTCCTGTTCCTGTGCCCCCTGCCACGACGCCACACTAATATAGATCGGCCAGTTTATTTTTACACCTTGCACGTCGCTCTCTCTCTCCCACCGGCTCCGACGAGTGTTCCTCGTGGGGGCGACTCGCTCGCGAAGAAACGAGCGTCGATTGCATTTTGTTCTATATTTGTACGCGACACGGCGTCGAGGAGACCACTCTGCGGCCGGTGGCGGGAGCGCAGACGAGTTTGTACACCGACCGTAACTCGAATCCTCTCCGTACACTTATCGCGTGTACGAGAATATGCACGCACAGACGCGCACGTCGACGGGGGGCTCTCTTGCAAATTCACTGCCACGGCGAGGGCGAAAGAAAGAATAATAATCGTCGGCGAGGGTCTCCCTCCCCCTTTTCCTCGCGCAAAATGCACCGTGACGGGACGACGGAGACGAGTCGTGGCTCACGCGCGACCCGTCATGCTTCGAGCCTCCCCCCCCCCCACCCCCCGGTTTCCACGGAAACCTAGACGCCGCTGCTACTCGTCTTTCCGTCCATGGATTTCCCGCGCGCGCAAAATATCACCGAACCTCCCGTTCTTTCACTCTCGCTTGCTCGGTATTTTCTTTCGAATTTTTCTATTCGGTTATTATATTTTATGTATCTTATTTTACTGTATTTCCTTGTCATTAATCTTGTATTTCTGCTATGCTTGTATCTGCGGCACTCCTATTGTTGCGCGGTTCTCTTAGGGGGAACTTCGGTCCCAGAAAACGAAATAAACGTCTCTTTCTCTCCCTGTTTTATATTTTTCTTGTGCGTGTTTTGCTTTCCATTTACTTAGTCTCCGGTTTAACTTTGGTTTACTTTAACTTTTGGGTATTTAAGGTTAATTTTAGGGTTATTGTATTTTTAATCTATTCTATTCTATTGTGTAGTCTATTCTGTTGCATTCTTGCTTGCTGTATCTGTATTGGTATTGGGCTCTTAGGGAATTCGCTCCAGAGCCCGAAATAAATGACGCCTTCTCTCTCTCTGTCTTGATTCTTCTCGTTATTATTATTATTTAATAGTAATAATTAAATAAAATAATGATTTAATTTTATAATTAATAATAGTAATAATAATAATAATTATGCGGCATTCCTGCAAGGATGAGCGCTCGAGCGACCGTCGGTCCGTTTCGCCAGCTCGCCCGAGCGCCAAAAAAGGACCAGTAAGATTCTGGGCACGCGAGGAGATGGGGAGAGTCATCGAGAAGAGAAAATCGTGACACGGGGGTCTCCGGCGAGTCGGTCCGCTCGACCGACTTCCGAAAGAGAGCCCGGGTCCCGTCGTACCTCCTGTGCGCGGCACCGAAGCGACCACGAGGTTCTTTCTTTCATCTTTCTCTCCTCTACGTGTGTCCGTCTCGTTCGGCTCATTTCTCTTCTTTCACTCGCGCTCTCTCCGCGACTATCTTCCTTTCATCTCGGCAGGTCCTCCGTCTCTCTCCGTTCGGAGAAACGCGATTCGCAAGAACGCGAGCGTGAACACGCGGTATGTCGACGATCTAACCGAGACCCCCCCCCCCACCTCGGCGCCCATTGGGCACGTTTCGGCACGCTCGACGCGCGATGTGCTCTCGTGGAAATAAGAACGCTCCTATCTCTCAAAGCTCGGAGATAATTTCGACTACGCTTGCAGAAAGCATATTTCACCGCTATGTCATGTTCAACGTTCAGATAAAACGACTATTTTGCAAACTCAACTTATATTAACTCCGCACAGTAGCAGCGAGGGGGGGGGGGCTTGTTTGTCCACTGGAATCCCTTTTTTCCATCATCTTTTGTCGCCAATCAAACGAAACGTTCTTTGTTTGCCTATCCGACGGCTGTACAAATTCATTCAAGGGTATGCCCAGCACAGAATCAATACGCGTAGACGTACCACGTGTGATTATCGTGATAACCATCCAGACGTATAGATAATTTTTTTTGTCTTTTTTTTTTCTTTAAACTATTGCGGAAAGCGTGTTTCGACGTGTTCCTAATTCGGGTTTGAAATAGAACTCTTTCGCATCGTTTATAAACGACAATTTATGCGTGTCACGTGCAGACCGTCTTACTCGCGCAATTTGCATACTCTCGGTCGGGGATCTTTTCTCGGTGCTTTCGTTATTATACAAATTTCGTCCGCGTGCACGGGATCCGTGCGTCTCCGGTCGGGTTTTGCGCGGGCGCGCTCGCGCCCATCACATTGCAGGCGTCTCTCGCGCGCATGGCTCGTACAGTTTCGTTGCTCTGGACGTAACAACGGAAGACGGGAGAAGAACGAATGAACAAAAAAAAACCGAGAGCGACTCGGGATGTGCATACTCAGCCTCTATTCACGACGATCTGTCTCTCCATATATATATATATACATACATACATATATGTATATGCACTCTCGCGAAACACAGTGCCATCCGAGCCACAAGGCCAAAAAATAAAAATTATGCTTACTCTTGTTGGGGCTGGCAGTCTTGAGCTGTCTCGAAAAACGACCGGTGATGTAGCTGACGAATAAGGCGATGCCACCGAGTACGAGGGACGTGACGACCACGAAGACCGGAGTCCTCATCCCCAGAACACTTTTCGATTCCGTATCATCCATTTTAAATCACCGATTAATAAAATTCCACCGTGAGTTCTTTTTTTTTCTTCGAAAGCACGTCCGCGCAGATTCGATATCGACGAGGAAATTTTGCTGTGAGCTTACGAGGACTCTATTATTTCACCGTAACCAGGTGGAATCCCGCGCGTCGTCCCGATCCGTTGAAAACACTCGTTCGAAGGGGCTGCGAGTGGGAGACGGTGGAGGGGGGTGGGGGGTTTGTCGCGAGGGGAAATTAGTCGGACAAAGTCACTGCGGGGAAGGACCGACGTCGCGATAACACACCGAACCTCCCGACTACGACGAGTAATCGTGATGCGTCGGCGATCACGCAACCACGATGCTGCGGCGCGTCGACGCTTTTGCGGATCCGGTGCTCGCTGCTGCGCTCGCACGATACTCACGCGTACAACGGAGATGCAACACAGATCTCTCGTCTTTCTCTCGCCGAGCGCGGCAGGCACACGTTTGGTCCCACACACGCGCGCGCAGTGCCCACTGCGGTTATCCGCTGCGTTTATCTCTCGGCGTCGAAAACGCTCGTTTGGACGGTTAGCGCCGATACAAAGCCGTTGAAATAAAGAGTCCTAAAGGCACCGAACTGCGGAGAAAACCAGCATGGAAGACCCCGATCGCGTCGTCGAGCAGCCCGTGCTGCTGCCTTGCACGAGTTCTCTCGCTTCTCTCGGAGGCTCCGAACCGTACTAACACAGAGCCAACGCCGAGCGTCGGGAAGAGCTGAGACCGAGTCGTGTCAGTGTGTTGCCGCGCGGACGCAGCGCCGCGACGGCAGATCGCCGCGTTCCCGCTTCACTCTTCTGCGGCTAACGTCGAAACGACGTTCCTCCTCGGTGCTACTCGGCTCGCTGTTACTTATCCTATCTCTATCGTTGTTCTCGTTGAAAGGGTCACGTGGTTGCTTGATGTTCAACGGTTTTATTAGCATTCTTCAATCTCGAGGGATTAATTCGATTGACTTTTCTTTCTCCTGCTCTCGCTGATGCACTTCTTCCTTTTATTTTCAAGTCGTCTTCTTTCACGTATTCTCGATTCTCTCGTGGGGTATAAAAATCTTCAATTGTTCACATTCGATCGGGCATCGAATGACTGAGACTTTGAGTTGTTATTCACGAGTTCGATTCCGGTTACGACGTAACCCGGATGCCGAACGATCTTCCCGGCGTTGTCCTCGCACTTTTTATTTATATCTTACTCAGCGACGATTTACCGGTCGATTACGTAACACGTTTGATCATCGCGGGAGTCTCCGGCGCTCGGCGCGTTTCTACGCGCTATCGAAGGTAACGACGAGTTTTCGCGTGGCTTCTGAAAACTCGCGTGGCACTCTCGAGGGACAAACGATTTAAAAGAGGGGAAAAAAAAGTAAACTCTCAGAGACGTGTTTCGCGCGTATCGATCGGACTCAGTGAGCAAGGTAGGCAGTAACCTCGTGCGATACGTTCGCAGCGAAGATTCGATCGTGACTAACGCGAGGGAACTCTTGTACAACCAGTATATCTCGCCGTACTCCACCGCGTGGTTTGTCCCGTGTGGGCATAACCTACCGGTATATACGTGGTCCTCGCTCACTTGATCCTTCTCCTCTCGTTTCTATCCCTTCTGCAAACCGCCGTCTCGGACCCCCTCCCTACTGCCGCCCGGCGTTTCGTACTGCGCTTCTCTCGTGCGTCGCCCCCCACCCCGTCGGCGCAGTAACCGCGGAGGCGCTTCGCGCGTATCGCGCGCACCTGCATCGCCAGTAGCGGCCGTCGGTGGTACACGGCGCGTGTGCCGTGAAACGATTTGGAAAAAAAGGGCGTTCTAGTAGAACAGATAAAAAAGAGGCTATTCTGCTCTACGGAATTTAATCGCGATTAATATATCTCTCGACTGACCACTATGTCGCTTATCCGACTGATCTTTCCTTATCACTTCTGCGTTATCAATTTACAGCTGTTTTTTTCTTACTTCTGACTCGTCGAGAAGCTGCGACACGCTGTTTCGATATCTCACTCGTACACGATCGTCGGTGAGGCTACCTTTGTTATTTCACAACGCAATTTACGAGATTACGAACGATAGTCGATCAGAAGTGCTCCACGAGATCATTTGCTGCGCGGTACACACCCACGATATTCAACAGTTTCACCCTTTTCACCTGGACTGATATTTCAGGCCTTTTTTTGTTTTGTTTATTGTTCAAACATTAATTATTGTTCATTAAAAAAATTAATGAAATAAATGTACATACGTTTAATTGATTTTTTTTTGCGAAAGGTTTTTTATGGCTACAAGTAAGCCTACATAGGTTTCTTGCATCTATTTGATGTACACGTATCGATCGTCGTACCATAAGATTATCGTCGCCTTAAAAGGGTTAAATACGGTAAGGCTACAACGATTATCTCAATTTTCCACGTAGAAAATCCTAAGCTCGGATTTATCCCACCGAGCAGTCTGAAACCACCGCGTGTCACAAAGTCATCGTTATTCGTGGAAACAAAAAAAATCTTTGCCAATAAATAAAAATAAAATGAACCTATATGCGCATGTACGCTCATTTTTTTTGTTGCTTAAGATTTTTTTTATAAAATCGTTTTTTGTAGACACAAGAGACCTATATAGATTTCCTTATCTATTTCATACAAACGTATCGATCATCGTGCCACCAGATTACTACCGCGTTAAAAGGTTTAAATGCGATGAAGCTAAAACGATTATCTCAATTTACCACGTGTAAAATCCTAAGTTCAGGTTTACCTCACCGAACGGTCGGCGACCACCGCGTCTCACAAGATCGTCGATATCCGTGGAAAAAAAAAACTTTCGCAATACCCATCGAGTATCGCGTAATCAGAAAATCTAACCGTCTATTGGAACGCTCAGGCTCTTCCCGTCACGCTGCGTGACACGGATAGAAATAATACAATAATCGATGCTGTCGATGACGCGATGGAGCTTCGCGTGTGTATTACCGGAACGTCCCTCTCTCCGACTCTCGGGCCCGCTGTGACGAGACCGTCGTCGCGTCCGCAGCGGCAGCTTCCTCGAAAGAGAGCTCGCGTTCCGCCAACTTACAGAGCGTGAGTCAGAAAACTCGGCTGTTTCACCGGGCACCGAGAAATTCTCGTGTATTTCCCCGATGCGGAATACGATATCGTACGCGCACAACCATCACAGATGAATATCTTTGATCAACCGTTCCGACGAGGAATATCTTTGACGTCATGTTAATCATACATAGATTTCTTATCGATGCATCTTTTTTTTTTTTGCTTCTGGTCTCGTTTCGAAAAAAGGGGTTCGTGGTTCAGATGTTTTCACAATGACCGTGAGTCGTAGAAAATCGCGACGAAGTCGCATTGTGTCGGATGACCGCTTCCCCCTCCTCCCCTGCGCCTCTCGCCGGGATTGACAAGAAACCTCGTTGAGAAAGAAAAAGTCTCAACGGATACGAGAAGTGAAGACCGAAGAGATTGTGCAGGCTTGGGTAATTTGCTGTTAACCCTGACAATAGTCCCCATTATTACTATTATTAAAATTAATTAAATTTATTATTATTGTACGCAACAAAAATTTTGTAGAAAGGAATAAAAATATATTTTGTTTACACCTGCTATATTTTGATTCATATTTCTATTGTTATCTGAACTGTAAAAATTGTAAATGTAAAATTGTTCGGCTCGAAAATAAATAAATACATAATAATAAAAATTATTATTATTATATAAAAGTGTCACCACAAACTACTGTTTCATAATAAGTTTTGTATCCTAAGCTATACTCGGCAGCGGAAAAAAATATCAAAGGAATATATAGAATACGCATTACGAAGCTAATGAAAGAAGAAGATGAGAGACGCGGCGCGAAACCTCGAGAAGTTATTGCGTGAGACGACGAACGATGTGCGCCGTCCACGCGGCGTCTAAAGTACGAGATTTTTTTCTTTTTCTTTTATTTCATTAAGTTCGCCTGCGCCGGCTATCCTTCGACGAGACCTTGCAGCTTCTACGCGTTGTTATTCTTCGTCGTTCTTTTTTCATTGTTGAATAGTGAATTTTCCAGTTTACACGTGCCTACACCCGAGCGGTGCAAAACAAAACACGAGTCAGTTTCCCCCACGTATAACTTCCCTACGTCAAAATAAAATAATGTTAAGAACAAAAGAATAAAAAATTCGTGTCTCGACTCAACGAACGAAAGTAATTTTCCTCGCAGCTTTGATCATGTAGAGGTAACCAAATCTCTACGGGTCATAACGGGAGCGCGGACGAGGGTACGGATAAAATGCAGGTATCTTTATCTCCGAACGAGCTCGATAGTTTTTGCGAATGCTGGTCGAGACGGGAGTTTGACGCGGTTCTCCCGGGACCGCCGAGAGGGCTCTTGATCCACGATGGCTCGAGAGTTGGCAGTTCTCCTGTACCGTGTATCACTGTATACACGTCTCTATACAGTGATACACTGCGGCGCACGCCCGTGCGCTCGGCACAGCCGCATGCTGGCGGAGATATAGGTATAGCGCTCCTTCGAGCATCGTACGCGAGGCCCCCGTGGATGGAAAGTCGGCCAGGAACTTAAAAAAGGTCGTTTCCCGTGTATTCACGCAAGACACACAAACACAGAGACACACACACATACAGACCGCGGCGATCGTAGCATCGAAGTGGTGTGAGAGGATGCGAGCATTAAATTCGGTCCGTTACTCGCGCCCCGTTACTTTTGCCTCCTTCGAGCCAGCACCAGCGGCAAAAGTCCGCAGTGCCTATGTAGCATCACCATCGCGAGTTGTACCGGCAAAAGGCTCAAACCGGCGCTCGCCTGGGACCGAAGTGGCTACCGCAGCGCCCGTCCTCGATACGAGACAGTTCGAGCCGGGCCCACGGCCGAGTTCACATATGCCTCCGGTTGTATCGCCTTCCCTGCGCTGCTCCTCCTAAACGCGGATACGCGTTTACCCGCTCGGTCGACGGGGGACGCCGATGAGTGTAACGGGAAAGCCGGTGGAATCACACTCCTCCCCGTCGCGTCGTACCGGCCAACGAGAGTTACGGAGAGAGGGCGCCCCCAATTTGTGTAACGAAGAGGACACGACGAGTCCGGAGAACGAGAAAAAAAAAGAACCCGTGGGACGCATGCGCGAAGCCGTCGAGCCTCCGACGATCGCTGCGCCGTCCAGCGGATTGGTTCCTGACCTAGATCCTTCCAACTATCCGATCGTTGTTATGTTTTTTTCTTTGCTGTACTCTAATGTTCGGTCGTACGAATCGCCATCGGATATTTCTTTAGAAGAAAGGATAACAAAGAAAAGTTTCCATCTTTACTAAAGTTATTTTGAGATATCTCGTCGAATCGATGCAACAGTGTGCTGAGAAGCGTGGACAACGGGACAGCAATAAAAAATATAAAATTTAAAAATATTTTGAAAAATACGAAAACAATAATTTCGTTCAATAATAATGATAATAACACTGAAAATGTTGTTCATTTGTGAAGCGCTATTGGATACATTTTTAAAAGAAAAGTTTCGGTCTGTAGTAACGTTGTTTTGAGATATCTCTTCGAATCGACGCAATTGTGTGCTGAGAAGCGAGGACAACGGGACAAGGCAACAAGAAAAAAACTGTTCGTATCGAACGTATCGAAATCACGCGTCACAGTTTACACGTTGCACGCGATTAACCGATACGGAATCTCATTGTATTTACAAATGAGAGCGACGTGTACGTGTCCGACTCGGAGATGAGCGATCGATTATTTTCTTGTTGCGCGGGTTTTAATCGTCGCTGACGCTGTTTCGTGCATGTCGGAGAGCTCCGCGCTCGATCAGCAAACACGACCGCTGTGTCGCTCGGCACGGAACGGAGGTTCTCGTGCGCGCGCGCGCACCTCTTGAAAACTTCAAGGGCATGAGACACACACGACTCGTTTTCTCAGCGTCTCTATGACTACGGTTAACTCTCGGCGTATCTCGCAGTCGGAAGAGTCGATAGCCGAAGCAGTTTCTCGCCGGTTTCTCATGCTGACGCCTCGGTATCGCGGCTCCTGTGGGCACCCGGGCCAACGAACTCTCGTCAAGTTTAAAGGTCGTTTGCCCTAAAGCGAGCCAACCGCGCCGATCGGCCGCGAAGACACGAATGTGGAATGGAATTTTCTACGGGCGAGGTGGCACAGGGGAGGCTGCTTCCCGAGGCAAAACAAAGACAAATTATTCGGATCTCGGCGATCCCAGAATATTTATGATGAGTAGTGCAAGAGGAACGTCGCCCAGAGAACGGCGGAGGTGCAACGGAAGACAGACTGTTTTTTCGTCGGTGCTTTCTTGCACGCCGTCCGAGGTCGCCCTGGTCCATATTGATCCCGTTCAGAAAATTGTACAAAAAACTTTCAGCATTCTGGAATATGTCTGGACAGTTACAATAAAAAAAAGTATGACGGGTTGAAAAAAAATATAGTTGAGGAAAATGTCGAACCGAGTGTCGAGCCCGAAGGTTTCAAATTGAAGCGAAGATATCTTGAGGAATGTTCAAAGTAGATAAATAAATAAAAACCTATCTTCGAGTATAGCGTACCTCCACGTATCAGTCGTAGCGAGGAAACGACCCAGTTTCGTCGATAATCTTAGCAGAGACGGAAGGCTGCTTCCCGAGCCGAAAAAAAGATAAATCCCAGAATATTTTTAAGTGTTAAAAACCGCAGCGAAGATATGCTTGGGACATAAAAAAATAAACAAAAATATTTATGAAAAGCAAGTTCCCTCTACGAAGGAAAAAAAAGAAACCAATGATAATTTAAATACACTTTTTAATTATCGTGTAAAACCAATAAAGATAAATAAGAATAAGAGCGCATCTTCGAGTACGCCCTCCACGTATCAGTAGTGGCGAGGAAGCGACCCACTTTTATCGATAATCTCAGCAGACCCATCGACTGTCTTCGCGCGCAACACTCCCGATACTTTTCTTCCCTCCCGACGCGCGCACGCTCTATTCATTGTGAGCGTAAGTCGAGGGAGTGCACAGAGGCTCGAATCTGCTATATTCTACATGCATCTCTAAATTTATCGCAGAGGTCGGCGACCTCTTCGGATAGCGATCGTGCCGATGCGTCGCGTTCGGTTCGTTAACCGAGACTCGCCTTACGCTCTACGAATCGTGGGAAAAATGATTTTAAAGATTTTCCGCGCGGGAAAATGCCTGACCTCCCCGTCACAAAGAAATCTACTTTTGACTCTAGCGCGCGCGCCCGCGGTCGAACGCCATGCGCCGGCTGCCGTAAGCGCGCCGTCTGCTCGCCGCACGAAAATAGAAAATGTATATGCCATTACAACGAAACGAGGTCCCGGGGCTTCTCGGCTGCTCGTTCGCGGTCAGACCGCAAACGAACATTATTCACCGCGGCGGTTGCGCACGGTATGCACGTATATCCGTAGGTACCGGCCGATTGTATAAAGAGAGTCGCAAAGTCAACACACCGCGCCCGACGGAGAAACAAGGGTTGAAAACAAAAACAATGCGCACGTGTCGACAGCGAGCCGGTATCCGGCCATTGGGCGGATTAAACCGTGCCGTCGCGATGCTAAATTTAAATTAAACTCCTCGTTGCATGCACACGCGAGGTGGGCATTGCTATCGCCGATAAACTCCGCGGGCATCGAGAGCCGATGCACGACCCGATAAAACGTTCGTACCAAAGTTGATAATACGGAACGTAATGTCTTGTTTTATTATCGTCATCGGCGCGCTCCGTCGGTAATTTTTTATTTTTGTTTTGTATCTTTTTTTAGCCTCTCGTGGACTTTGCGAGCGACGCATCGGCAAAAAGTCACTTTGCTATGTGCACAGCGTGACGTAACGTTATTTTATTTATCTTTATTCTTTGTCCTATCGCGTCGCGCGGACGTAAATCGTGCGAGGATTATGCGTGCATGCAGATTTCGCGCCGCCGCGCAGGTTCGTCCACCGCACGTGTACCTGAACTTTGTCATTGGCAACGCGCCACGAGAAGTGCGCAAATACGATCTCGTTCGCACGCTCGAAGTTTCCTGCGGCGTCATCCTTAACTCCCGCTCGCCCCGCGCTTCGTCCGCCGCGGGCGACGAATTTCTGCGAATCGGGCCGACGAGGGAGGAACCCGATTTCCAGAAGCCGCGCAGCTTCCGCTGCGTGTCCGGATGCTTACACCTCTACGCCGAGACGGATAAACCGGTCGGAAAAATATTTTTCCTTGTTGATTGATAGAAAAATCACAATTTTCCTTGTTCCTTGTCCCGAAGCAATTTAAGTTCTTGTAACGCCATAGCTTTTTTTATTTTTGATTAAATTAATTATAGCCTCTGTAGAATTCCGAGAAAATTGCGTAGTAACGAAATGTAAAAAAAGAAGAACAAGAAATTTTACGCCTTCAAAATTCTGCTTCCGACGTAACATTTTTTTTAGCCGACTGTGGAATTTCAGAAAAGTACGAAGAAATTATATATATATATGTAAAGTTCCTGGGAAAAGATCAGCGATCCCTTCGCGGATCCCGAATGAAAATGATTCATAAAATATTCGCGAGGCGAGCTCATTGGATTAGTCAACGGTTGTGCGGGTAACGAGAGTGACTCACATCTGTTATCTACCTTCTATGTGTAGCTAGCGACTTATCAGATAATCGAGTTCCCTCATGCGTATACACATATATGTATGACTATCATCAGTCGCAATATTTGCCATCTTCGACGTATAGAAGAACAAAAAAAAAAAAACGAGGTCGGCGCTTGCGAAGCACGAAGTGAATTTTAATCGAGAGTCGTGGACTGATAAGTCTCGATGGAACAGGCGCTCGAACACGCGTCGAGAGAAGAAAGAAGAAAAAAGATCAACGACGCACGTGTGTTCTGCACTGAGTCGACTCCACGCAAGACCACGCGCAAGTGACATTTACTGCGATGCACGAGCGCCGCACTCGTTTCTCATCCTACAGAACGTCTTTGACTCACTTTGCAAACAATTTCCCTCTATATCATTTAACCCGCCAATGCAATCGCTGTGTTTCCGCAAGTTCCGTGGCCGACGCGCAGTGTTCGATGTATTGCGTCATAAGCAAAATAATAATTTCAATCGATAATAATAATAACATTGATAATAAAAATTGCATTCATTTGCCTAGATGATCACTTTTACATACCGGAGTGATCGTAAACGGTGACCGTTTCAACGGAATCATCGAAAGAAGACAAAAAACTATCAACGCCGCACGTGCGATCTGCGCAGAGTTGACTCTACGCAAACCACGCGCAAGTGACATTTACAGCGATGCGCGAGCATCGCACTCGTTTCTCATCTTACGAGGCGTTTCTCATCCAGTCGAAGGTTTGACTCACTTCGCAAACAGTTTCTCACTATACCGTTTAACCCGTCAATGCAATCGCTGTGTTTCCGTAAGTTTCGTGCCCGACGCGCAGTTCGGTGTATTGCGTCATAAGCAATACACCGAAAAAAATATAACACTATATAAATAAATGTGTAATATAAAGCTACTTAAAAAATCCCAATAATAAAAATATAAAAATAATAATTTCACTCAACATTAATAAAAATGTCATTAATCCACCAAGATAATAGCTTTTTACAAACCTGAGTCACCGAGCAACGGTGTAACGGACGTGTCCCCGTCGTCGCGAGGATTTTCCAACGGAATCGTCATTGTTGTTGTCGTTGACCTTCCCGCCTCCAGATTCCTTCCCCCGCCGATCAACCGGAATCCTTCACCGCTCCGCGCAGGGTAATAAAAAATAACACAACATCAGAGTCTCCCTCTGTCACTTTCGAAAGCTCTTCAAAGTTTCTCCTCTCCGGAAAATTCCCAAAATCCGGTCGAAAAGCAATTTCTCTCAAGTGACGAATAGATCGAGTTCTCTCTTCCTCTTCGCGAAATAATTGACGATAACGAGGGCGTCGATGCCGCGGTGAAACCTCATGCTACGATGAATCGACGATAACTGAGGTCCCTCCCTCTGCGCCGATCTATCTCGGCGCCTCCAACGCGTGTCTAACTTCGTCACAGTCGCGATATGCACAGGTAACGCAACAGGCACAGACACAAACGTACAAAGATTATCGAGTAAGGATCGTGACGTCTGTCCGCGCGATAGATCGATCGGTCGAGTCGGTATTGCAGATGAGATGCATCAGAGATGAGCGCGTGTCTCTTTGTCGCGTTGCTGGTACACTAAGCGTCTTTCAACGGTCGTAGGTTCGTAGCGGGTTTGAAACGTCGGGTTGCTCGCCAGCGCCGATAGTTGGCTCCTCCGACGTCCCTCGGTGTCTCTGCGCGCTGCGGAGAGTCGTTGGTCAGCTTTGTACGTGCACGGACGGGCGTCGAGTCAGAGTTCCGATTGAACGAAAGAAGTCAGTTGCACACAACTGTGCTCTCTGCAGTGCGTGCTCTATCTCGGTCAGGCGAGTCGAAACGCGGCAGAACTATGAACTGAGTCACCGAGGAGCGTGCCGAACGCCGGCTTATATGAAGAGCCGCGCGAGCGGGCCTCGAGCGCCGTCCCTCCCGCCGCCGCCATGCAGCTCTTTTCTGTATACGCGCTCGGAACGATGCACCGACGCTATCGGTGCACGCCAACATCCGCACGACCCAACCGATACACCGTCCCGAGGCTGGAGACGTCGAAGCACGCGGGCCAAGAAACGAGGAGGAGAAACACGTTCGTGTGTGAGAAGGAAAATCGAGTGGGGGCGTGGAGGATGAAGACGCGGAGAAAGAGGAAGAATCTTGAGAGGAAAGAAAGAAGAAAAAAATATGAAAAGCGGTAAAGGTGGGGGAAGGAGCACGCGATAAGACACGCGATAATGCGGGGTACGAAGAAAATTCCCCGAGCTACAAAGCCCCTCCAAGGCACCGATTTTCCACTAATACACGAAACATAACACTTCGACTCTTTACGCTTTGTAGCGATACGCAGCAGACGAGAGGTCGTTCCACGCTGTGAAACTACGCCTTTTTTTGTTCTCACCGGCCCGATCGTAAACGCTGCGCATAAGAGTTTTCTTCTTTTTTTTTTTTTTTTCTCTTTATCTTGAATCCGAAATAAGACTCTGCTGTGACCGAAGTCTGAGGCTGAATCAGCTGCATTTATAATACTCGAGTGTGTGCTCTAAGCGGTCTTTGACCCTAACGTATGTTTTATTTATCAGCGAAGTGGGCTCGGCTCGAAAAGAATCCACTCATAATATTGAACGGGATATCCTGTACTGAGGCGATGGGTTTTGTGGCCCGGGGAAAATAATTTTTTTTTTACACATCGAAAGCGCTCGGTTGCTTCGTTCGTACGCCGATTGGAGCCACAGTATTTTGCTGAAGCTTCAGTCGGCCAAATTGTCGTATGACCGAAAATCCAATCGGGCCGAAGCTCTTTTGTATCGTCAAACTTTCGAAACTTTGTTTTATGGAGTCATCAATGCGCTGAATCTTTATTTTTCCGAATAACAATTTCATCGAACTTCATTTCCTCGAATCGTTAAACCTCCAACCGCCAAGTCGCCGAATTGTCATTCTTTCGAATAGCATTTGTCCGACGAGTCATTCATCCAAATCGATTCGTACTGAGCGTAAATTATATCATATTATTCATATTATGATATAGTAGCAGATTATCTGACTATTCATTCATATTATTTAGTTTCGTGATTCGCTCAATTGGTGATTCGGAAGAATGACGATTCGGCGACTTGAGGCGCGGAGGTTCAACGGTTCGGAGAAATGAAGTTCGGTGAAATTATTATTCGGCGCCAATGACGTTCGGTTACGCAACGATGTGAAGGAATAACGTTCGGCCAACTACCATTTCCGAAAAGTAAAGTTCGCCGAACTGAACATTCGGATAAATAAAGTTTTGCAAATTCGACAGTTAGAAAAAAAAGTTCCTGTATTTTGACGATTCGGAAGAGGTGCGTCCCGGCACATAATTTTCGATAGTACGTCAATTTGCTCGATTGAAGTTTCGGCACAAATTATGTGAGCTCCACGCCGATTGGCTGAGGAATTCACGCCTCAGCGACACGAATCAAGCATTGTCCTCGCCGAATGCTCGTCGCACTCTTTCTGTAAATGCGTTCTCGGGCTCTCTGCCGAGGCGTTTGACTTATTGCGCTCGCTCTCGGTGGGGACGTTCATTCGCGTGCGATGGCCGATGCGCATTAAGGTCCGTCGTGCGACCGGGGGCGACGGGAATGCGGGCGTTTTGTTTTGCTCTCAGCTCGCCGCGGCGCCTGAGATCGACGCGCTCGATGATCCGCCGAGCCGAGCGGGTTCCTTTGTACGTTTTGATGTATGCGCTCGCGAATGTACGAGCGCTTGCGTGCGCACCTTTGCCGAGCTACCGATATAGAGGGAGGACGCTCTCGCTCGTAGAGCCCGACCCTGCTGGATCAACGATCCATCCACGCCCACGCTGGAACTCGATTTTAGCATAGAGAAACTCCGAACCGAGGTCATTTGTTATGCGCCTTTTTCCGTCGAATTCTCGGAACGTCGATGGACTCCTCGCAATTTAGCGGCTCGTGCGCAACGGACCGGAAGTCAATTACTTTTCGAGCAAGCCTGCGTATAAAATTGTTTAGAATCTTAAGGGCGTATGTAATGACGTTTTGTGTTTGCCGGACCATGCGAGGACCCTTCGGTTCTGTAGCTGGATATCCACATATCTCGCTATAACCGACATTTTTATCCGCGCTAGACACTCCATTTTTCAAATTTCTATGCAACAACCATGATGTCGAACGAAAAAGGGTTGTTTTAATTGTTGTTATACTTAATACATCGAAGGTCAACATCGAGCAGGTCCTAATTTCCGGAACGAACTCTCTATAGCCGAAATTTAAATGCGCACTGCATGTATAACTGTGTTTTTCGATGTAGAAATTACGCGAAGTCGATTCGGCGGTACCAAAATGGCGCCGCGTCTGGAACGTCGTCGGGCCGTTCGCGCCCTGCCGGAAGCGTAAGCCCCTCGTTCCAGCGGAGGTTGCGCGTCGGTGCACGCCGCAAGAGCAGCGAACAAGCAAAAAGCGGAAGCACGTTGTCCCTCGTCGAAGGCGCCACTGTGAATGATAAGAGACGAGCTATTACATACCCAGCTACGGAGGAGTGAGAGAAAGAAATTAATTGTCAATTCCTTCCTCGAATCGAGCCGTTCATGGCCGGCCTTCGATTTCTACGCTCGCATAGACATAGACCGCGAGTTGTGTTCTGTTTTTTTTTCTTCTTGTATTTATTTATTATCGTCGATGGCTCGGTAATAGTTATGCCGATAAGTCTCGGTAGTTTCCTACGTGGCTTTACGGAATCGTAATGAACCGGGCGAACACAATCGGCTGTATGCTCGATGCGTAACGATCGGAGAACAAGAGCGACCTTCCGAAACTCCGGCGTACCGAAGGTCGTCGCCTCGCTCGAAATATTATCGGGCCGCGGTTGTCGAGCGGCATTGAGGAATAACGAGGATACAACGCGGACGACAAATGCAGCCACTGCCAGGAGCAACGAACCTCTCGACCGAACGTCTGTGTCGCGTCGATGCATCGGGCGAGTGTGTGTTAATCGTGAAAAAAAAAGATCATTCGCAAACCGCGACTGAACTATATAAACCGGAGTGGCAAGGCAAGCAAAAAGAAAGGTCGTCGACCGTCGATCTTGAAGCGAGTGACGTAAAAATTTGCGTCGTTACAGTATACCTGACGTTTCGATACACCGCGAATGCGGGAGGTAGGTACAAACTCGTTACAATGCCATCCATCAAAAGGCTTCCGATAATGTCGAGCGAGCACCGTTCCTTCGTCGTAAATATACGCCGATACATCCGATCGGGTCATTCCGTTCGGGTAATGAACCCCTCGCGCGACCTCGCTTAACATTTGCGCTCAATTTGTATGTCCCCTGCAGGCTGCCGATACGAACGCGTCGTTCGTACTGCCCAAGAGCATCGGCGTCTCTCATCGTCGAATCTTCGTGGCGAGGTCTCACGGATTTCCGCTCGTCGACCGTCGTGGCGCCATCGCTCGGACGTTCGCTCAACCTCCTCGAACTTCTTCTGTGTCGGAACACAATTTTTGTTAATATTTGTGTTATCATGATCTCCAACTCAGCTATCTCTACATTTCTCAATGTCGCATTTGTTAATTAATAATTTATCGATTAATTATGCATTAACAGATGTTTGATGGAGTTTCGAAAATATGAAAATTTGGCGATTGTTTCATATCTGGTGAAACTTGCAGCTTTACCGTCGATCGAAGCGATTCAAATATTTGAATGCGTGACATCACATTTCGTCTTCGGCAAAAGAATTGTTCACTTGTAGAATTTTATTGCTCCAGTGAATTGCGACGAGTGAAGTTTGTGCGATGTAAAACACAATTTTTGTAACGTGATGAAATTTAGTCTCATGCGGATATTTTAAGGATGATAATATTTCAGACCCGAGTGAATTTTTTTGTTTGAACGACTATAATGCCTACACGAAAGGGTGCCGGAGCTACCGGAAAATCGTCTAGTCGGGGTCACTACGATTCCCGAACGCCACAGCCAACTCGAACTGGGTTCCTCTCGCGGCTTTCGGTTCGACGAACATCGTCGCGCCATCCCTCGGACGTTTGCTCAACCTTCTCGAACTTCTTCTGTGCCGGAACAATACGCAACTTTTGTTATTGTGCTCTCGAAATCTGTTTATATCTATATTTTTCATGCTCGCATTTATTAATTAATAATTGATTACCAGATTTTCAACGGAGTTTCGAAAGTATGAAAATTTGGTGGTTGTTTCGCATCTTCTGAAACTTGCAGCTTTACCGTCAATCGGAGCGGCTTGGTAGCGATTCAAATATTTCAGAATCGACACGATTGTCACTGAAGCACAAAAAAAAATAATTATTGATAGCAAAATTTGCAGTTCAAACGACGATAATGCCTACACGAAAGGGTGCCGGAGGTACCGGAAAGTCGCCCAGTCGGGGTCACCACGACGCCCGAACGACACAACCACCGCGAACTGGGTATGGCAATGAAAATTGATAGTTAGAGTTGCCCAAATGGGCGAGGTAACCTATCGTTGTAAAACGCGATTCATCGTGTACAATTCTAATAATAAAATGCGAGCTAATCGTCGAATCTTTTGTGCATCGATTCGGGCACGCAATAATACTATATATAGGACTGTTGTTGATTACGCGATTCTCGCGGATCTTTCGCGAGCCGTTTTTCGCAGAACGATGACAACGATAAACAGATATTTTTGGAACGTTGCCTCAAAAATAACGAGGGTTGTAAAGAATATTGCGCTGGTTCGGAAATAAGCGTCACGATGGCGTGATACATATGCGTTGCATCGTCGTCGTTGTCCAATCGGAAGAATTATAATAAAAGTGACAACGAAAGTGAATCCTTACATCGTGACTGTCTTCGACGAACTGCGCGTTCATTGAATACAGTCCGAAGAATACACGCTATTCCGAAATGGTTTGCAGACTCGTCGAGTATGCGAAATGGCGCTGCTCGTCCCACTGAGCGGGACGGTCGAGTTGTCGAGCAGAAAGCGAAGAACTTTTGATCCACAAAAAATTGATAACTTGCATCCCTCTCGTCCGAGAGCTCGACATCAATCCTCCATTTCACTCATCTTCCCTCGCGGCCCCAACTTCCGGTTCCGAGCGGATTCTCGCTTAGGTTTCTAGAAACCTCCCGAACGGAAATATAGCTCTGCCAACCTCGACACGAGCGTTCCCCCACTCCGGGGCACTTACGCAACGCTTCGATCGACCAAGCGGGGCACTACCCGAAGCCAGTCAGTTGCAAAGCGAATTTCATCCTACAAAGACGTTGTCGAGTTTTCTTTACGAGTGAGAGTTACAAATAAACGAGAAACATGCCACGAAGAGGAAGAGCATCGGGTCCACCACCCAGAACGTAAGCAAATAATATTCATATTTATCCACGATTATGAAATATTTTCTGTCCACCGAGCAAGTCGATTGCATCAATGTTCCAAAGAAAAACGAGGTTCGTTACGTCACGGTCACAAGGTCTAGGGCTTCGAGCGTGACGTAGACGGTCCAAAGATCCACTAGACATTGAAGAAGTGGAACACATGGACTATACCACGGTGTATTGACGTATCGGATGTTAACGATTTTTTTTGTGATTAATTTTTCAGTGTTAGGCCAGCCGCGAGGGCTCCGCCAGCGGCGCATCCTCCTGCGCACGCGGCTCCGCCGCCGTCCACGCCGATGGTAGCTCAGCCAGCGTCCCAAGGTCCCGGCCTCATGGGACAAATGGCCGCTACCGCCGGTGGTGTAGCCATAGGATCCGCCGTGGGACACACCATCGGACACGCTATGACAGGAATGTTCGGAGGTGGCTCTAGCGAGCCCGCTCAGGCTGCTGCTCCGGCTGCTCCTGCAGCGGTCGCTCCATCAGCTTACCCTGGAGCCGCCGGGCAGCCCACCGGCGCATGCGCCTGGGAGGTCAAACAGTTCCTCGAATGCGCGTCGAATCAGTCCGACTTGACCCTCTGCGAGGGCTTCAACGAGGCTCTGCGTCAATGCAAGAGTGCTAACAGTCAGTATATCAAAACTCATTCGCCAAGATCATCCTAGAAATATCACGGCCTGAAACTTAACCTCTACTCTCTCTTGTTTCAGACATCTAAATCGACTTGGTACTCAACGGAGAAATTAGTAGTGCTGTGTTGCAATAAAAAAAGTTCTTTTTATAAGAGGCGCTTATTTTTTTTTTTGTAATGTTTATTCCCGCGTCAATCGGCGGATGTGTATAATCAGATCGTGATTTGAATGATAAAATTGTTGTTATGTGCCGTTAATGAAGACGAAGCAAATAAAAATAAAGATTAGTCGTTAAAATCTTGAACTCCTGTCCGTGTTATTTAACCTTTCATACGAGACGCTCGCCGCGCGTGAATCCTCGCGCAGCGAGTACTTGCATTGCGCGGTATAAACATCGCCGAGGTAAAGTCCTAGTGGCCCGACAAAGCATGCCTGCGAGGGAGAGGGAAATAGGTTTTTCTCTTTGAAGAGTACTGTTTGCTATATTATATTTGTGTAAAATAATATTTTTATCGTGAATATATAGTTCGTTATTGTTATTCGAGATTTATATTTAGAATAGAAGACTGGCAAAGTTGCTAAGTCACCGGCGTGCGTAGTTACGCCGGGCGCGAGGCTCCCGAATGCGAAGCGTGGAACCGCAGATCCTTCCGAGGTGTTTTGCGAGAGCCCGTAAACGAGTGTAGATTGTTGTTGCAGAACGGACATCGTGATTGTGCAGCCGCGTCAGCGTGGAGCCCTCGGACAATTCGCTGGGACCGCAGCCGGAGTCGCGGCGGTATAGATCGAATGAGTCGTTAAAGCTTTACCAATTGTTTACAACGATTAGGGGAGAGCGGGGCAAAACTCAGTTTTCCAATCATTATTGGGTGCCCTATTTTGTTCCAACGATACATCCGGATTTTCAACCCTGTTTTTCCCCACTTACCACCACCGCCACCATAAAATAGTTATTGGAAAATTGCGTTTTGTCGCATTATCCCGTTTTACCCCACTGTCCCATTTTGCGCCGCTCTCCCCTAATCCCCTTTGCGTCGCAGGGTACCGTCATAGGTGATAAAATAACCGGTCGGAGCGATCGGGCGCCAGAATCTCCAACCGGAAGTGCCGAAGCTTTGGGTCCCTGCGTCACGGAACAGCAGCAACTTTTGGACTGCGCCGAGACACAGAACGACTTGCGAGCCTGCGAGCCTATGCAACGGACGGTCCTCGAGTGCAAGCGGAAATACAGTTCGTCTCGGCTTTTTTTCCCCCCCGATTCAATAAAGTCCATGGGACAACACTCATGAAACAGGGCATCTGTATAGTGTTTTCTTTTTTTTCTTTCTCAGATATACGATGACTACACTTCGCGTCGGCAAAGTAAACAAATATTCGGTGGCAGTGTTTAAGAAGACCCAACTAGAAAGAGAAATGAAAATATATAACAGTAACAAACAAAAGGATAATAATCATTATGTAAAATTAACGATAAATTGTCCTGATCTCTAACATCCATCCGAGACTAGAAATCGATGATTTCGGAACAGTGTTTATTAAGTTAACGCGTACTTAACGAGATTGGATTTAAAACAATGGGGGGTTTTCGGAGGGGCTGTACGAATACGAGGGAGGGAGGCGGGAGGAGAGGAAAAGAAATGGTAGACTATCTTTTGTCGGTATTGAGAACGCGCATCATCATGAAACCAGCGACTGTAGCTGCCGCGATGCCGAGACCAGCTTTCCACCAGACTACGGAGTCTCCTTGTATCAAACCGAATTGCTTCATGTGCCTGGAATTGAGAGAAAAAAACGTTATAGACGCCGAATCACCGAGGACTATGCACTATTATTATAGATATAATACATATTTTTCGTGATTCATCGCACGATAAAACCGCGCGTACATACTGCACGTTATCGACGCGAAGTCCAATCTCGACGACGAATCTTTCCGTCGTTTACGCAACGGCGCGGTTTTACCGTACGTTGACGCGCTCCTCGCTCCAACGCTCTTCGTAAGACATTCTCAAAGCTCGAGAAAAAAATAAACATGTATACCAGTGCGAGAACAGGGGATTAGATGTGTCAAGAGTCGGGTACAAAAAAAAATATATTTAAACTCGTAGCATGCTCATGCAACGCAAGACCAAAGGTTAATTTTTACTCCGTTAATTGGAGACGGCGAAGCACCCGATAAAATATCGTAATATAAAAAGAAGAGAACACGAACGTAAGAAATGAACAATTAACAAACTATAATACGAAAAGGAACCTTGTGAAAGAACTGCACCATTCGGTAGGTGAAGGATTGACAAGCAATATGTGGACCATTCGCCTCAAAGGACTGCAAAAGAGGTCCATATGATCAGTGAACGATTTACTATAAATCAACCGAATGTTCGCTCGATTATTGCGATCGCTTATAAATCTCTTTTTTTTGTCGTTACACCGTCGCCTTGCCCATCGTGCGACAAAGATTATTAGAGAGATAACAGAGACAGAGGGATGTATACGTAAGCCCGTAAGCTTTTTTTGTTTCCCAGCGGAAGAAAATTATTACGATAATTCGTTGAAAGCCTATCCACACGTGCCTACTACAAAGAAAATTTATACAGTGAATATTTAACCAACCTGTGTCTGTAAAATAATACCCACGCTGCTTGAAAGCGGCTAAACACGAAATTTCTCTCTGTTAGTGGCGAATTTTTCCAAGCGTCGCATGTAATGACGAAATGGTGATATTTTTTTTTTTTTGCGCGAGTAAAAGAAACACAAATAATTTCACGTGACAAAATACAGTGTGATTGTACTGTGGAGCACAGTTGTTCGGGGTATAGCAATAAAATTGGAGAGTGGCGAGGGATACTTCCATAAACCGCTTTGCAATCTAATTTCAACTCTTTCTACGGCAAATTTAAATCCTTTCTCCCTTTTATGTAACAAAAGCCATCTAATGTATATTTCACAGCAGGTCATTCTTTATGCATCTTGTTCGAGAGATAGAGAAACAGAGAAAGGTGAAGATCTCGTGTGAACGATAATGGAGTCGTTAAGATACTTACGGGAAAGCTGCCATCGTGGCGAGCTTGACGAATATCTCCGGGCGAACCGTACGGGTTACACTGTACGGCTGGGGAGGCATTATTTTGTATTTGCTGCAAAAACTCGCCGGCTGTAGAAGATACTCCTGCTTCACCTCGGATAGATCACTCTTATTCGACACTACGAGTACGGGTATTTTACTGTCGGCGAAGTATTTCTGCGTGAAAAAAAAATAGCATCGTTAGTCCAACCAGCAAAGTAAAATTAACCCTGCAAGTACGGGAGACTTTTGCCGAGAGCAAACACCAAGTCTTTTAAGCACAAAGACGATACGGACGTTCTGAATAAATTTTCTTCTGCCTTCTCAAAAAATGATACGTCAAGGTACGTCTGGCAATTTTTACAGATTTTTTTTAGCACATCAACTTGTTGTTATTCGAATCGTTCGAAGGTTGCGTCTTGGCAAATTCTCGGTCCTCGTTGAACAAGGTTCCCGTACGTGAAGGGTTAAAAAAAAAGTTTTCGTTGCCGTCAACTCACAATGTAAATTCTTGCGATATACTCGAACGACTTTGGATTGCTTGCATCGTAAACGAGAGCTGCTGCGTCGCACTGAATTTGCGCTGGAGTTAAGGCATCTTGAACATTCATTATATTTATGTCCCGCAGAATAATCGTCTTCTCCTGACCGTAAACGTGAACGGTGTTCACGGTAACGTGAGATTTCGGCGGAACTTTGTCATCAGTCAGTTTCTGAAAGTAATCGAGATATAAAGCAGTTTTCGTAGAGAGCGAGATCGTCGAGGAGACCGAAGCCTGTGACAGCGATGTTACCTCGAGTTTTGGATCGATGAGGCTTCTGCAGAGCGTAGTTTTCCCACTGCACTTTGGACCTATAACGTGACAACAGTAGACATTTCTGCTCGACTGTTTCTTCGCTAAATCCAATTTCTTTTCCCGTGTAATAGTTATCGCGCTCGTCTGGCACTCGTTGTTGTACATGTTGTAACCGAGGTACGCCATGTACTCGAGAGTCTTTCGAGCGTTTGTCAAAGTCAGGAATGCCCATTGGCACATGTAGCCTTGGTAGGTCATCCATCCCTGTGCAATAAAAAAATTATAATATTTTATTATCAATACTAAAAAGTATTATTATTTCATTATTAATGTTATTAAAATGTACAGAAAATGAAGTGTAGCACTTATAAAATCTGCACCTCAGTAAGTCAATTGAATTACAAGAGAACATGTGCAGGTCCGGCCTGTTCATAAATTGGTTGGCTGCTTCAGAGTCTATGATTGCGATTGGCAGTGCATTCCAAGCCCTGACCACCCTGACCAGCCTGTGTATCACGTATTTTGCAATACTCAAAGAGAAACGAAAAAAACATTGGGGCCCAAGGAAGTACCTTTTCATTCGTCGGCACCATATGCTTGTACTCGTCGCCCCAGGGCGGCGTTAAGCATCTGGAGAACAGGCACTCCATCTCCGAGGGAGAAAGCGCACCGTCCCGATCTCGATCGTGTTGCATGAACAAGATCGTTAAGAATTCTTGACCTTTGTGCGAAAGTTCGGTCGAGCATCCTGGCGGCACCTTTAATCTGCAATATCGAATCGATGGACGATATTACTTGGCTTTTCTTGAAGTATATATATATATATATATTTTACATGCGAATCATTGTTAAAAAAATTGTACATTTAATGCAACGGACTGGAAGTTCTTATGCAAAAAGTGGTACATTACATTTAATGTACAATTGTACACGAAATTTGATGTACTAGTTTATGCATGAAAATGTCCAGTACCAATACATTAAATTTCATACAATTTTAATACTCACATCGGGTGAATATATTCCTTCGACATTTGCAGCTCATTGTCGTAGCCGAATTTTCTCAGCACCGCCCAGGTCGTCTCGTTTCTTCCGCGCTGAATAAACAAGCACTGAAGGTACATGAAACCTGAAAAAGGCGAATCGCACTTTACCCCCGGACAATTTCTTGCCGATCTGAGACTAATTTGTGCGAGGAGGATAATTACCCTTCATAGTGACGAAACCGTTGCAAGTCCCATCCTGAATATTCTTCGACAGAACGGCCTTGACGTCCTCGAGTACTTGCGGCTGCAGGGGCGTGTTGAAACACGTCTGTTGAAACGCGTTCAGCTCCATGTCATTCAGCAAGCCATCGTTGTCGAAATCGCATATCTACGATAATTACGATAATTTATTGAAACAGCCCGTGTCTAATCGGCAGTTGCGTCGCACGTACCGGCAAGTAAGTCGCGAGAATAAAAAAAAACCAAACTCACTTTGAATATTCTCTGTAGGGCGGTCCTGCATTCTTCCGTCAGTTCCTGGGTGTCGTAATTGTACAGAGGAGTTGTAGGATGCAACACCGCTTTTTGTGCATAATAAAACATCTCGGATATGTTCTGCAGAGTCTTGGCGGAGCACTGAAAAGCCGAGCGGGTTAAAATCAAGAGTAGCGTCCGAATATACTAAATCTCTTCCTTCGCGGAGAGCGGTAACATGGTGTCCATTAAAAAGTCCAAGCAAAATTCAAGGACATTCAAGGACATTCAAGGGCATTTCCAGTTTGAGTTGGGACCGTTATAAAAAATGAAAATGTGCATATCGCGCGCAACATACAAAATAACATTTAGGTCGATAACCGTTTTCGGTTACATTGGAATCGTTTCAGAAAAGAAAACTACTCACTATTCACAAATGTATATATGTATCTCAGCGAAACTGAGATACACAGTTTTTTAGGATCGTAGCTAGTAATATAAGAAGTTTGAATTTGCAGGGAGATAAAAAATTGAAGGACATTCCAGAACTTCAAGGACTTCAAGGACCGCCGGACACCATGGGTAAAAAAAGACACTCTACCTCGATGCAGCTTTCGATCTCCGAGAATTCTTTCATTATTGGATACACGGCCTGAAAAAAACAAAAACCATTGATACTCCAATTTTTCGATGTACCACATTATTCGCTCCGTCATCCACGACTCACCTCGATAGTGGAATAATCTACAAGATCGATTTTGTTTCCGACGAGTACGACCGGGCATCTGTTGCTCGTCGAGCATTTTCTGACGAGAGGCAACCAGTAACTGGCCGCCCTGTCCAGGGTATCTTCGTCGTCGACCGAGTAGACTATGCATATAACATGCGCCTTTTGAATCTCATCCATCAACTGGTCCTCTGTCTGTTCCGTAGCTGTGTATCAAAACAATCAAGCTAAGCAAGAAAACCCAAAGGAAAAAAAAATATCTACCCCAATAACCCAGAACATATCCGCACGAGACTACATTTCATCAAGTTCATAACGGCTCTCTTTTTCTTTGCCGAAACTTCACTCAGGGAAGTTCGCTCGAAGAGTAAGATTCTGCGAGCAAATTTTTTAAGTCCTGCTAAAGCAGCGCCTCGACACAGACTCGCCGGAGATGAAATTTGATGTTGCGCAGGGTCATCTTCAGGGTTATCTGTTCGAAAACTCGGCGAGACCGCTATATATATATATCGGAGCGTTAACGTTGCTCACCCGAATAATCTACGATGTGCGTTGGAACTTGTTCGGGCGTAACGTCAGCGGGTATCGTGATCTCCTCGGCCTTGCTCGGCACCTCCTCGGCGTACTCCTCGCTGACCAGCGAGAGTATAAGAGATGTTTTGCCGACACCCCGGTCGCCGACGAGAAGTATCCTGACGTTGCGCCTCGGCGCAACGTGCCGCTGCACCATACCGCCCGACACGACCATTTATCCTTCGTCGCCCTCGACGCCGGTCCCGTACCGCCCGTGTAAATTGATCAATTTACGATCGAGCAGGCCATGTTTTCTCGCATCCAAAACAGATAGGCGAAGCTAAACCGCACCTAACCTGTCTTCCTCCCTGCGGCCGTTCGTGCGCTCCGTTTCGGTCGTCCCGCGGCGTTCCCCGTTTATCGGCGGCGTCGCTCGTTCCCTAAGCTGAGTCCCGCAACTTTTACAACACACGTAATACGACGCACCGTCTTAACTCAAACATTGTACGCTCGATGTGTGATTTCTTTTCTTTTTTTTTGTTTTCCTCCGAACAATCGCGCAAGATGAAAAACTATAAGACGAAGCCGAGCGCCTATCTCGAATTAACGGTTGGTAGTAATGTCGAGTACACACGGTGATGAGAGACTCTGTGTACTCACATAGATGAGACATACACGCGAATCGAACCACCCGCTGCGAACGCTCCGTGGGCGACTGGAAGTTACACTAAAGTTCACTCGGAGGGTGGGATATTTCAAGGTTACGCTAAAGTACGAGCTTAATGTCAAGTACACACAGCGGCAGAGGAGGCTGCTGTGTGAGGCCAGCGCGATTCGTCTATGAGATATGCGCGGTGTGATCGATCGGAAAACACTCGCGGATGCCGGGTGGATGAATGATGACCGTAGATCAACGATGACGAGACGCTTATTCGGCGTGTATTTGTTATGTATTATTCTGCATAACAAATATACGCTCCCAGCGGTCGATAGACTCCGAAACGTGAAAGGCAGATACCAGCCGTGTTCACGCGAGGCGTATGAACGTGGCTTCACCGTTGAACCGCGGGTTTAACGGTTCTTCTTTTCTTCTTTTTTTTTTGTTCTTACGAATTGCAGCATCGAATATGAGTCGCACGGCGACGTCTGTGTGTAACATGCATGCGCTACTGACTGCTCTACTCTACCGTGAGAACAATGAGCGTTCTCCTCGTCGAGTGGCGAACCGATTTTTTCCATAATTTCCGGTGAAATCGTTACAGCGATGTCGTTTCGCTGCGACGAGGAAAAAGCAAAGATTGATGTCAACTGTAGAGGATCACGAGAAGATCCGTCATGAAATTCGTATAGCAAGACGTATGCAATTAACATTGTCTGGAATAATACTGATGATTAAACCGCTGCGCGATAAAAAATGCAAATATAAGAGAGCAATACTTTTTAATTTTTTGCTGCAGAGTAGACTATATTGCGCGAGCTTCGCACGCGGCTGAGATTCGTTGGCGCTATAGAGCGCTCACCGCATGTTCCTTAATTCGTTCGTTTCTGCTGCTGGCTGGAAAATGTCATCTTTCGACAGGATGTGACGTTAAAATTCCGGTCAAAAACTGAGATTTTCAAACCGGAAGTGACGTCGTACTGGAAATACGTCACTTCCAGTCGAAAACTGAGAATTTCAAACCGGAAGTAATTGTTTTCCCGTACGATGCCATTTGCGGTTGAAAAAAAGGGATTTTCAAACCGGAAGTGACGTTATAACGAAATTTCTCACTGCACTGTATTTTTCACTGCAGCCAGTGACAAATACGGATGCAGTAAGGAACGGTACACTTTCAGCTTACTTTGCCTGATGCTAACTTAATATACGGCCTTTACAATTTACGGTACCCATAAAAGGGCAATAATGGAAATATCGAATTACGACCTATTTTGCGACTTTTTAGGGGTTGAAAAAATGAACGTACACGAGTAAGGAATATCTTACAAGTTTAAACTTTCTTATTTGAATCGGTCAATATACCGTTGCACGAAAACACTGGGGGGCCGATTATCACAAACAAATGCCTGATTACAACAAACATGTCGTAATCGTTAAATTGGTATTAATACTAGCAACGAAGAAACGATAATTTTATTCATCGAGTAATTGGACACCGCGTAGCTATTACGATGACGCGTAAGCCTGCGAAATGTACTCTCAACCGAACAAAAATAATGTTATGCGAAATATGAAGTTTAGGACGTCGTAATAATCGCAGACATCGAGGAGCTATGCATTAGCTTGCCAATGAACTAACAAATAAGTTCATTGTACCACGTCGATGTGTGGTATATTTCCACTTCGCGGTATCAATGAATTTCGAAAGCCTTTCGATGAGCGTAGAATTAAAGAACATTTTGATACAATATTAGCGCGGAATTAATCATATGATAACCTCTGGTCGGCTACCTATAATCGTGCAGTATGTTCACCGGTAGCCGCTTTTTTTTATCTTGCCTTATATATGATTAGGAACAGGATCAGTTCAAAGTTTAAATGGATTAATAACTTATTACATATATATAGAGGCAACGAAAAGCTTCATTAAACGTCACCAATTAATAGTTATCCTTCCCTGAGCAAATCCTAGATAGACAAGCGCCACGAAATGGAGCAATGTGGCGCTTGTCTGTATCCTGGCGCTTGTCTGGACCCTTTATACTCCAGAGAGGAGTTGGTCAGGAGCGAGATAAAAAAAGGCTATTCACGAAAAAGATATTAAGGAGACCAGAAGAAGATGTAATGGGAAGATGCAATAGGAACATGCAATAGGAAGATGCAATAGGAAGATGCAATAGGAAGATGCAATAGGAAGATGCAATAGGAAGATGCAATAGGAAGATGCAATAGGAAGATGCAATA